>JAMKQA010009768.1:0-23293 GCA_024699735.1 Posidonia australis | reverse complement strand
TATATGGAAAAATCTTTTAAAGGTCAGATATCTTTATAAGGTCGGGCCTGGGGCAATTCTAAACACCTCTTTTAGTAATTGCTCTCCTCTTTGGCGTAGCATCAAACAATGCTATATTTTCCTTAACTGCTTTACTACTTCCAAAGTTTGCAATGCCAATAATACAATTTTCTGGAAACAAAAATGGTGGGATGGAAATACTTTGAAATATGTGATGCCTGGATTATACAATATAGCCAGGTTCAAGAAGGCCTTTATTAAAGCCACTATGGCTCTTTTTAGAGCTGATTTCAATAAATTGTTTGACATATCTAACATTTCCTTATGCGATCTCACGTTATTGCAATCACAGCTAGAATCTTTTGATAATCTCTTACAATCCATGGTTCTTGATTCCAGAGAGGATACCTTGAGTTGGTTGCCATGTAAGGATAAAGAATATACTGTGAAAACTGGCTACTGTATATTAAATGATGGTGGATTCCGCTTTCTGTTCTACAGATGTTTATGGGAAAGTAACAACCCATTAAAAGTGAAATTATTCTCTTGGTTAGTGCTCAAAAATAAAAATTTGACAAAAGAAAATTTAGCAAAAAGATGATGGAATGAACCTAAGCTATGTGTCTTCTATTCTGTTCATACTGAGAATAACAATCATCTTTTCTTAAATTGCTCTTTTATTAAGAATGTATGGCGATTTCTCTTGTCTTTAGACTTGTATCCAGGTTTTTTCTTTTGTGGCAGACTTATTCTATTCCTTACCCCCTCTTAAACTTGAATTGAGTCCGCATGGACGGGCGATTCTATTACAAATCATTCTCTGGCTGATTTGGAAAGAAAGGAATAACAGGATTTTTCGTAAACTTAGTAGATCACATTTACTTATTATTCACGATATTATTTCGCTTATACACTTCTAGGTTGACACCCTTGTTTCAAGCTTCGAAAAGGAAGAACTTCTTCACTTTACTACTGCCATGGTCTCGCAGATGGTGGACCAATTTCCTTCTCTTCCCTCTTCCTCTAGAAGCAATCCGGAGGCTGTGTTCTCAAGAATGGATCCTGAAAATTTACAATCTACTGATGAGGATTTAGAGGGCTAATGCTGGAGTGCATCCTTTACATAGTCTCTTCTTCGTTTTTCTGTCTCCAGTACTGAATTTTACCTTGATTCTGTGTTAGTCAGAACTTTTGGTTCCAATTTTTGTATAATACTGATAATTTGGACATCCTTATTTGGCTTGTGTGGCCTGGGAGAAATATAGATAACCGTTTTAAAAAAAAAACAAACAATTGGTCAATGAAAATATGCCTCCACCGACATTTATAAAAATATAAAAACCACTGTGGCTACTTGATTTCTCCAATAATATTGTAACCCTTTCTATGAGATCACCTTGTTATATTAGTAGTAGCTACTAACCTATCTTTTATTTTTATGCAAGCTAATGTGAAATGAAACAACAAAGAAAAGGATATTTTAGACAAAAAATTGGGAAAGTGAAAATTGACCTGTTTTTCTGTTTTCAATCTAAGTACCTACTAGAGTAGCGTTGGCCATGACCCACCATTGTGATAAGACCAAGAGCTACAAAATGTATCATATGAAGAAATTGATGTGGTAGAGGCTTGTTTAGTAGGTTGAATTTATTACTATATATGTTTCTTTTTGTGCTACTCTAATTATCCTTCACCATCATGATTTACTTTCATTATTGAATTTTGAAAATTATAGAATATACCGTTAAACTTGCAAAATGTTGCTTATATCGAGAATGGACTCAATGGAGTTCATTCGCTCTACACAGGGATCAATTAATATTCATTTCATCTTATTTGTTGTTGTCTATAACTTTACGTATGCTAATATATTTGTTTTTTTTCATGTTTTTCATACTTGAGTGAAATAGGTGGAATATGGACAAAAGTTGGATAAAAAAACCTAGGTACATACATGACTGTCAATTCCTTTGAATTCATAATTTAAATCATGTTATATTTATAAACTTATTTATTTATAAATTATATAGGCACACAAAAGATTATTTGAAAGGAACGAAGGAGTTTATAAATTTTGCTTTCACGTATGGTTCTTGTAATGGAAAAATATTATGTCCATGTATTGAATGTGTCAACAATCTCTAGATTGATGAAGATACTACAAGAGAGCATTTGTTGTGGCATGGATTTCTTGAGAGTTATATTCTTTGGAATCATCATGAGAATTCAGATGAAGTTGTCAGTAGACGTCCATTAGGAATTGGATGGTGTGAAGTAACGATTAAATCATTTATCACAATTGTCGATGGAGTATTTGTCTTCTTCTTCAATGGCCCAACTGCTCTTCTTATTCAATTTCATTGAACCACATTTTCTTCGTCTTTCCTAGTTGTTCTTTGGTTTGTCACCTTTGTTCTTTGGCTTTGGTCCACTTGGATAAGCATTACACATAAAGTATCATGTAATAAGTTAAATAGAATATAAATATATAAAATCAAATTTCTTCGAATACACATAATTACATAAAAGCATCGTGCTATAAGTAGGGTTGCAAATATATATGGTATATCCGTAAAATATCCGTATTTGTATCTGTTTATGAGTTGATACAGATATCTGTATCCACCTAGGAGCGGATACGGATACAATACGGATATGGTTTTTTGAATTTAAGCGGATACGGGTACGAATATGTATTTTGAATTTTCCATGAATACGGATATGGATATCCGTATATATATGTAGACAACTTTTTATATCTTAACATCTAACCATCAGATTAAAAATCTAAACTACTAGATTTGATCAAAACTATTTAAAATGTTTGTATATAAAAAATCAAGTAATTTTGAAATTCCTAAGTATTAAATTTAACATGTACTTGTTATAACTTATACAAAACCGTTGAATTTGATACGACTAGATCTATATATTATGAGTTTATAAATGATATAGATTTTGGTGTGTATTAATCTAAATGATATTTATTAAGATTCATTATTACATTTTAGTTTTGAAATTTATAACTTTGAGATCTAGTGATTCTTGCTTTTAAAATCCGTTGAATTTATACATGAATAGATATGTCTATTAAGAGTTTCTAAACGATGTAGATTTTGACATGTATTTAATCCAAATGATGTAGATTTAGATCATTGGATTACATTTTGATGTTGTCAAATTATTTATCTACTTTACGAGGATTTTACTTTGTCACTTATAGTATTTTACTAACTTTAATTAACAAAATATATTGTAAAATATGATAGTTTTTTATTAATCATTAATTAATTATACATCCATAATGATGGAATATTAAAATATAGATTCATAACTTCATCTCTTTTTAGAAAAGGTAAGTGTAACCTATCATTATGTCTAATTTATTTTTATTTTGATATATATTATTTTTATTTCATATATACTAAATAACTTAAAATGTATAATTATATGAAAATATTGTTAATTATTTGATTAATTATGTAATGTGTATATCACCATATCCATTTTTATATCTGACTTTATCCTTATCCGATCTCCTTTTATCCATTCCGTATCTGTGTCCGTATTTTAAGGATATGGATATGTAATTTTCCTATCCATATAATATCTGTATCTGTATCTGTATCTGCATTTTGAAAACAAATATGAATATGATAATACCTATATCGGTACGTATCCGATCCGTTTGCACCCCTAACTATAAGCATCACCTAATGTGTGCTGAGTAACCTTGTGCTTTAAACATTCTCTTGCTTTATGACCCATACATTTTGCAATTTCTGCATATACAGTGCTACTTGCCGCTTTTAAAACCACTGAAAGAGCCTGGTTAAAACGGGTAACCGGTCCAAGCGACGGTACCCGCTCCATTTACACCACCCCACCCGGCTACCACTCCAGTCTCACACCAACCCTACTCCTCCGGCGAGGAAACGATACCACTCCAGTCTCACACCAACCCTACTCCTCCTTCGGCGAGGAAACGGTTCCCCTCGCCGCCTCGGTCTCCACAATGACGTCTCGAGCCGAGAACGAATCGGGACCGAACTACCTCGGCTACTACAAGAACAAGGTCTTGAAGCTCTTCTCCGGCGCCGAGGAGCTTCTGCTGCCGTTCCCGGACCTTGACTCTGAACCATTGACAACGTGTTCCGAAGGAAAGGGTAATAGTGTTTTCGGTTCTCCACCACTCTTTTCCGATGGAATGGTCACCGGGATTTCGGACTTCCAGAGCGAGAGGTTGAAGGGGTTGCTCGACCAGAGCATATCTGGGTTGACTCAGGACACAGATGAGGTACTGATCTCTTGTGCTGTAGTTGCTGAGAATGTGTTACTGGTGATCGTCATAGTTTTTTTTTCCACTTGGGACAGGTATTTGAACGAATATTGGCGAAGATCGAGATTGATGCTGACATTAAGAAGAAGGGAGTGTCGGCTTTTCAATGTAATGCATCGACCAGAGATGATGTAAATCCGAGCTCTCCATCTTTTACACAGGTTTGTGACTCTGACAATTTTTTTTCTTCTAGTGAGACGTTAATTTGGCACTAGAAGAGACGTGGTTTCGTAGATGGTATGTTTAGTAGCAAGTAGGGAATTTAACATCTAGTGTAGAAAAACCATTTAGTTTACCGTATTAAAGACCTTTCAGCGAACAAAGTCAAGCGATGAATGGGTCTAAGAGAGGATTATTGCTCTTTCGAGAAATGAACATGCTTACTTATTTTCCTCCATTTTGATTCCTAAATCAATGATGGAATTGAGCAATAATACAACTATGAACTTACTTCCAGTGGATGCAGTGCAATGCAGACTGATGTTTAAGTTATAATGCTAAAGAGAAAAAAGGATGACGTTCAATCACCATCTGTGATTTGGCATCTGCATGTGTTCTATAATTCTCATGGTTTTTCATCATCCATTGATCAAAGAAGAATGAGTGAATGACAGCTGTTCAGCCACGCTAGCAATTCTCCGCTACCTCGTCTAATTCTTCTAATAGAAGTGATGGCATATTTGCTCTACTGTTGTATCGTCAATTCACTTTATTAGCTTATGGGTGATTGAAACCATGATGACAAATGACATTTTTAGGTTTTTTATTTGTTAGACCAATTTTAGAAGAAGGATACAAATTATCTGGGCTACAGGGAAGGGCTGTAAATATGACATAGGTTGAAGGGCATTGCTGCTATATGTATTTGTTCCATATTTTCATGTCCTTTTCCTTTAATAATAATGAAAATCCTTGAGATTAAATTGTCTATATTCCTAAATACAACTTTATGTCTTTACCTTCATTATCTATGGAACTTTCTAGCTTCTTAGACTCTTGATACTTGAAAATGATATGAACATATTTTTTTATCATTGCATTTGGACATAAACTGAGACTTATTTTTTTGGGTCAGTGTGTGCCCATATATCAAATTTTATATTCCTGTCATCCTTGAGCAGGGGCCATGATAAAATTTTCTACTTCTGCATCATTTTCTTATCTGTATGGGTTCAAGTTTTAGGATATGCATTGAATGTGTTGCAATGCCCTTTTTGTTTTGGAAGTGTCTTTGGTAATTAGATCTGTTAAAGGGAAAAGATCAAAATCACTTCACTAATGGAGAGGATTGCATATATATATATATATAGATTATATAGACATATATGGATATCCATTTACTCATATATATACTATTAGCTTATTTAATACGTCTAATACTCTCCTCAAGTTGGTAACATACCTAGTTTGTTACAAAGTACTCCATATACATCATCTTCTAAGTAACTTGTAGATATCTTCACAAAGGATTTTGTCTTAGGTGTATTTGAAGTACTTTGTAACAAGTTGGGCATGTTATTCTAGTTTGAGGAGGAGTGTTAGACATGTTATATAGGCTAATAGTATATATATAGATACTCATTTACCTATATATATACTATTAGCTTATGTAACATGTCTTATACACCCCCTTAAGCTAGAGCATATATATTTAACGTGCACGGTTTGTTACAAAGTATTTAGAATACAACTAAGGCAAGACTCTTTGTAAAGATATCTGTAAGTTGCTCAGAAGATGGTGTATATGGAGTAGAAATAATTACTTTCAACACTATGTCTCGAATATAGTGATAATTTTTTTCAATATGCTTGGTTTGCTCATGATATGTAGGATTGTTTGCAATGAATATGATTGTCAGATTGTCACAATGCATTAGCATAGGTGTCTGCATTGTAAAATTTAGTTCTCAATAGTAACTTGAGCCAAACCATTTCACAAGTAGTCTATGTCATGGATTGGTATTTAGCTTCAATATTAAATCTAGACACTACATTTTGCTTTTTACTTATTTATGTAATCAGATTTCTTTCAACATAGGTACAATAACCAAATGTTGATTTTTTGTCACCTTTGTCATTTGCATAGCTAGAATTAGAATAAGCTTTAACTTTAAGTTGTTCATGGCAAAGAACGGGTTTAGGAAGAGGTACAATAATAGGAGATTCAGTGGAAGAAAAGGATGTAAAGAACGATATGGATTCAGAAAAGGTAACATTAACCAATATAATATAGCATTTGGTAGCCGAATTATAACAACAATAGCTCTGTTGAGTCTTAGAATAACCTATAAAGACACACTCGATGAACCTAGGCGATAGTTTGTCAAGTTCAAGAAAAAAATCCTAAACATAACAAGCATAACAAAAAATTTGAGAGAGAAAATGAAACAAGATATGACTCGAACACGATGACGAAACAAAGTATCCTAAAAAGAATAGATGAAGGCATTCAATTAATAAGATATAATGTTGTGAGAACGGCGTCAAAGATATTTTGGGACATTCATCTGAATCATAAGAGTATGAGTGATATTAAGAATGTGACGATGCTTTCTTTCAATAATACCATTTTACTAAAAAGTATGTGGATAAGTAGTTTGATGCAACATACCCAAAGAAGTATAAAATTTGATAATTTCATTTTGAACAAATTCCAAAATATTAAACAACTAGGCTTTTATTTCATTAAAAAACTTTTTGATTACATTAGGTACATGAGTTTTGTTTTTTAACAAGTACATCTAATAAATATGTGAGTAATCATTAATAAAGACAATGTAGTATCTAAATCTAGGCATTGAAAGTATCCGAGAGGGACCTCAAATATTTGAGTGAATTAATTCAAAAGAACTATCACTAATAAAATTAGACGGATGACGGTAGGTAGTATGATGATGCTTACTTAATTGACAAGATTCACACGCAAAAGACTCAATAGATAATCAAGGCAAAGCTTACTGAAGTTTACGAAGAAAAGGGTGATCAAGACAATAATGCTAAATGAGAGACGACTTCGACTCGGAGATGGAAGATAGAAGTCACATCATGAACATAGTAGGTAAATTCCACGAACGCACTCACAGGATAAACCAATCTGTTTGTTTTTAGGTCTTGAAAGGTACAATGATATGGGAAACAAAAGTTACATAGTAAAACAAGACTTTGGTAATGACACTAATGGAAAGTAAATTAATATGGAAATTAGGAATGTAAAGAACTTTATTTAGAGGAAGATGTGAAAAGGCTTGAATAACCATTTACTAGCAATTGAACAAAGCCTACCATCAACAATAGAAACGGAACAAATGTTAGGTAAATGAGACAGGTCAATTAAAAGATCTTGATTACGTGACATATGAGTGGAAGTATTGGAATTTATAATTCAAGAACTGTCCTTAAAGGCAAGATGGACACTAATACCTGATGAGACTGTATAAAAGGCTATTGTAGTGTTTTGACTAACCTTAAACTAGAGAATTGTGCATACTCAGCCTGAGGAAGGGTCACTGTGGTATATGTAGTCATGTTGCCAGTAGATTGATCAATACTTGATATTCCGAGTCCAGTTTGGTTTTCTAAACTTGTTCCAACACCTGTTAGAAGATTTGTACAATCACAATGATCACAATTGCAAGTTTTATGTGCTCCCTCTGAATTACGACCCCTACCACGTCTACGACCATGGCCTTTGTGGAAGCAATCATGGTTGACTGATCTGAAATAGAGCTAGGGGTGCTAGTAGACACATGTAATACACGAGCAAATGTGAAGGATAGAGACGGAACTGTATCTACACCAAGTACGGGTTCATGAATATGAAATGCAATGTTTGGACGAAGTGCTGAAGGAACTTTGCTATTGCCAAATCATCATAGTATTTCTTTAGAATTTTGGCATCGAAAGCAATGGTTGATATATCACCAATTCATTTGTAAGGGCATGAAGAGAAGCGTAGAACTCTTGAATAGATCGATCTCCTTGTTGAAAAGAAAAAAATCGGTCTTAAATCTCAAAAATTCGAAAAATATTTTTCTCGTGATCATAGGTTTCCTTCAATGTCTCCTATATCTTCTTAGTTGTAATAAAAAACATCACATTAGAGGCAATGGTGGACTCTGTGATAATGGAGAAAAACAATGATCTAATTTCTTATTAAGGCTCAAAAGAGTACATATATAGGGTAGTACATTAAGTGGATCATTAGATGGATATTCAAATACCCTATAAGGTTTAACATAAGACTTAACACTCCCCCTCAAGTTGGAGCATATATATCGATCATGTCCAGCTTGTTACAAATATAACTATAAGTCCCAATACTAAGTCCTTTAGTGAAAACATCAGCACATTGATCAGACGACTTGATATAGGGAGTAGACACGACTCCTTGCATCACTTTCTCACGAACGAAGTGACAGTCTACCTCAATATGCTTAGTGCGTTCATGAAAAGTGGGATCATTAACAATGTAAATAGCTGTCTGATTGTCACAATACATGGACATAGGTGAAGGAGTAGAAAGACCCAAATCAGTCAGAAGCGAAGCGAGCGAAGACATATCATCTCGCAAGTAGTGTGGGCCATGGACCTATACTCTGCTTCTGCGCTGGAGCGAGAGACTACATTCTGTTTCTTGCTGCACCATGTAACAAGATTGTCCCCAACATATGTGCAATATTCAGAAGTGGACTTTTTATCTCCTCTATCCACAACATAACCAGAGTCTGAATAGGCTTCTATCTGCAGATGTCTATTCATTTTATAGATCAAACCTTTACCTGGAGTCTTCTTGATGTAGGCCAACACCCTTAAAACTCCTAGCTAGTGTACCATTCGTGATTCCTGCATGAACTGACTAAGAACCCCCATAATGTAGGCAATATCAGGCCGAGTAACTGTAAGATAAATCAACTTTCCTATCAGTCTCCTGTATCTGCCAACATCTTTTAATGGAGGTGAGGAGCTATCCTAAAAATTCAGACTTTGATCTACAGGACTAGTCTCAGGCTTGCACCCCAAAAGTCCAGTCTCCTGTAAGAGATCCATAGCATTCTTTCTCTGTGATAGAATCATCCTATCTCTAGCAAATACAAACTCAATACCTAGGAAATACTTAGGTTTGTCCATGTCTTTGGTAATAAAGTGCTTCTGTAGATAATCTTTTGTTTCCTGAATACCAGTGGTATCACTCCCTGTTACCAGGATATCATCCACATAGACAGCCAACAGGACACAACCATCCTTTGTTCGCCTGTAGAATACAGAGTGATCCACCACACAGCGGCGGAAGCACAAGTAGATACAATACTGCTAAACTTTTCAAACCAGGCTCGTGGACTCTGTTCAGCCCATAAATTGCTTTTCTAAGCAGACATACCTGATTCTCCCCCTAAGCAACATAATCTAGAGATTGCTCCATATACACTAGATCAGACAGATCACCATACAGAAATACATTTTTTTACATCTAGTTGGTACAGATTCCAGGAGTTATTTATAACCACTGACAGAATGACCCTGATGGAGTTTAATCTGACTACAGGAGAGAAGGTCTCAGTGTAATCAATGCCATATTCCTGTGTGAATCCCCTGACAACCAATTGGGTTTTGTATCGGTCTACCGTACCATCTACCTTGTACTTTATAGCAAACACCCATCTGCAAATGACAACATTGGTTTGCTTTGGTCTAGATACTAGTGTCCACGTCCCATGGGATCTCAGTGCCTCCATTTCATCATCCATAGCTGCTTTCCACTGAGGTACTAGGCTTGTCTCCTGGTAGTTCCTGGGAATAGACTCTGAAGAAATAGACAAGGCAAATGCACGAAAGGAAGGATGAAGTCGCTCATAACTTACAAAATGAGAGATAGGGTGTGCAGTAGAAGAAACACGTGTACCTTTCCTGATGGCAATTGGCAAATCAAGGTCAATGGGTGACAGATCTGCAGACGATGAAGAAGGATTGGTACTGGAAGAACGTGGCCGTCGTCGATATACCTGCGAAGTGCCAGATACCTCAGTTCCTGCAACAGAAGCATCAGTAACATCCATCTCTCTAGTCTCAACCACCGAAGGAAATGGAACACTATGAAGATTGTTATCAAAGAATCTTTGACCTTCGAAAAATGTGACATCAGCAGAAATGATATATTTCCTAGTGGTAGGAAGATAACAACGATAGCCACACTGAGTACAAGAATAACCAACAAATACACACTTAATAGACCTTGGAGCAAGTTTGTCCAGGTTGGGAGTCAAGTCCTGAACAGAAGTCACACATCCAAATATCCGAGAAGTGAGAGGAAAGAGATCAACCCTCGGATAAAGCCTATGCAATGGAATATCTCCACCAAGTGGTGTGGACGGCATGCGATTGATGGTGAGAACAGCATCAGACCAAAGATACTTGGAAACATGCATTTCAAGCATGAGAGACCAAGCAACATCAAAAATATGTCGATGCTTACACTCTACCACTCCATTTTGCTGGGATGTATGAGGACAAGAAGTTTGCTGCAACACACCCAAGGATTCACAATATTGCCGAAGACTTGTTTGAGTAAACTCTAAAGCATTGTCAGTGCGAAAGACTTTGGGATAAATAAAAAATTGATTCTTTATTCCCATGAAAAATTTCTTAACTGTGTCAAAAACACCGACTCTGTCCTTCAACAAATACACCCAAGACATACGAGAAAAGTCATCAACAAAGACAATATAATATCTGTAGCCAGACACTGAAGAAGTTCTGACTGGACCCCAAACATCACAGTGGACTAAATCAAAAGGACGCTTACTCCTAACTAGACGTAGACCTCTAAAGGTAGCACGATAATGCTTACCTAACTCACAAGACTCACACTGAAAAGAAGATTCAGACAACTAAGGTAGAGCTTGTTGAAGTTTCTAATGAGCAGCATGGCCAAGTCGACAATACCATGTGAACAATGAATCAGCTGTGGAAGCAAGAGTAGCAATGCCGCGAGGTATCTCATCTTTAACTAACAGGTACACACCCTATCCTCTGTCACGCCCCAAACCAATCCTTTTCCCCGTCTGCAAATCCTGAAAGATACAGTGAAAAGGAAAAAAGATCACACAGCAGTTTAATTGTTTGGTAATAGAGCTAATGGATAAAAGATTTACAGGAAATTTGGGTACAAAATGGACTTTATCTAGGGTTAATTTGGACGTATCACGAATAGTACTTTGCCCAATTACCTTATAGGTCCGACCATCAGCTATAGAAACAGATCTAATGTCAGGTAAATTAGAAAGGCGAGAATAAAGATCATGGCTACCTGCCATGTGAGAGGATACTCCTGAATCAATGATCCAGGAACTGTCCCTAGAGGCAACTGAGCCAGAAGTACCTGAGGTGAAAACAGTGGCATGAGATGCAACGACAGGTGTAGACTGAGTCTCTTTGTACTGAAAGAACTGTGCATACTCCTCTTGGGATAAGGTCACTGACTGAGCACTAGTGGAAGGAGCATCTGTAGATGTCTGAATCACCTCTGTGGAAGCTTGTGCCCACTCTGGTTTACCAAACTTCTCCCAACATCTGTCTGACCTCTGGTTAGTGCGACCACAATGCTCACAAGGGATTCGACCTTTAGAATTACCTCGTCCTCCGCCTTCTCTACCATAATTGCGACCGCAACCATGAGCATCCATAGCAGAATGATCAGCAGTGGGGGCAGTAGTAGTAGGCCCACCTGTAGAGACACATAGGACTCTAGCAAATGTGCTTTCCAGACTTGAAGTAAAGTCAGTACCTCGTATCTGAGAAGAGATATCCGGATGTAGTCCAGAAAGATAGGCAGCTACAACAAGTTCCTCTCTGTATCTACACATGGTAGTAATATCTGAGGTAAGTGGTTGATACAATTCAAGTTCGTCCAGAAGTGCACGAAGCGCTCCAAAGTGATCTTGGACTGAACTATCGCCCATCTTCAAGGTAAAGATATGCTCATATACTTCATAAACCCGAGCAATATTCTTCTCATAACCATACATCTGTTTGAGGGTGTCCCAGATTTTCTTGGCTGGACGAAGAACCATAACACTATGGGCAACTATGGGTTCCATGTTATTCACCATCCAGGAGACAATGACTGAGTCATCAGCAAACCAATCTTCATACAAGCTATCCTTTGCATCCGGAGGAGACTGGGTCAGATGCTTGAGTTTGCGGTGTGTAGCTAAAAAGGTTTCAAAACTCTGTGACCATAATAGATAATTTTTGCCATTCAACTTTTCTAAAGTACCGCTCAAATTCTTAACAAGAGATTCGCAGGAAGCCATGGCAAAGGAAGAAATCAGATCTAAAATAAGGCTGAAAAATACGAACTGGTGTCCCTAATACTCAAGATGCAGACGGAGAATACAAAACACAAGCAGTAGTAGCAAAAAATCAAGGAAAACGCTAAAGATACGTAGCGTCCAGCAGTAGTAGAGCCACTGAATCTCACCGGTGGTAGTAGAATAGATCTTCTATACTCCGTTTACATACGGATATACATAAGGGGGCAACGGCAAGAGCCGTCACAGAGAGAAGAGGGATTGCACCCCTCTAGACCTATCGGACAGGCCTTAGAAGGGCCTGTCAGTGGTGAATATTGGCATACCAAGGCTGGTGGAGGCAGGTAGGGGCCGTAGAGGCTGGTCGAAGGAGCCGACGGCGAAGAGGGAGGCCACCGGACGTGACCCGAGTTCCGACAGGGAGAAAAGGAGGCGCCGGAGGCTGAAGACGTCAACCCAGTGGCTGCAGTGACGTCCTGCAGATTGCCGACGACTTTTCGGCTACGGAACGGCCGACGACGGCGGTCGGAGGTGGCGACCGACGGTGGAGGACGGCTGCTGGGTGGTGGGGAGGCTAGGGTTTCTCCCTGTGCTCTGGTACCATGTGCAAGTGGGAAAAACAATCAACTAAACTTCATATTAGGACTCAAAGAGTACATTTATAGGGTAATATGTAAATAGATCTTTAGATGGATATCTAAATACCCTATACCTTATAAGGTTTAACATAAAACTTAACAACTATCAAACCACTTATCTTTACCAGGGGAAGTAGAAGAAGAATTTCCTGAATTGTGCTTTCTTACATTTGCAAGAAAGTAAAAAATAAGGATAAGAAGGAGGTTTTCAAGGGCTGGCTAGCTTCCGAGTCAATTTTAAAACTCAATTTCGGATCACACAGGCTGCATTTTCATACTAAATAGTTAAGATCGAAGAAATGAAATGCACATGGTGAATATGAGGGTATTCACCAGTTGTCCTAGAGGGCAATAAAGGAAGAAGAGATCCATACATCGCCTGGTCCACTTTTTTTTAGTGGTATACTTAGTCCAAAATTAATTCAATAAAAATACAACTAGTTCAGTATGCAGAATTTATATTTGGCCTGGATACTATCAAGTATTGGATTCTGCTATCAGCCAGCAGGCATTATATTTGAACACATAGGATATCAAATATTTGACTCTAGTTTCAGAGTTTGAATGATATCCAGTCTGAACTCTTCTAATGTAAAGAACGATTTAATTACAGATATATTACAACAGAAACCTATAACAAACAAATATGGGAAACAATTTTAAATTTCTAAATTCAGATCATTGAAATTTGAAAGAATGACAAAAAAGTAAATAACTAAATATTGCAATGATTAGTACCTGCATTTGGACATCACTGCATCTAAAAGATCTTCCACATTGTGCTCCATATCTCCAAGCTAGAGTTCGAATTCACAGCATGAGTCACAATAAATATGAATGTCTCTAGGGCACTGTGGATAATCAGCATACTCTAGACCAAATAAACCCATAGATAAGGACTTCTTACAAGTTACAAAGTCTACCTTTTTAGAAATGTCATTCGAACATTTCTCAAGTGCTTCTTCCGGGCGTAGCCCATCTTGTAACCAACCTTGATAGTGACTATAGACCTAACAAACCCAAACACCAAGAGTTTAGTTTGACAGGATTGACATGAAACTTAAGGATGTAGACTTAAAAAAGTACATAAAATATGATTTCTGCATCTGCCATCAAGGCATGAAGAAGATAACAGAAAAATGCAATACTTAAAAGTCTCGAGAATGTGGTTAAATGTCTAAACCATGTTAAAATTCTACAATTCAAAGACTTTGTTGAACCTGATTCACAATTTCACGTATACCATGTGGTACATCAAAATCTATGCTGTGTTGCTACATTGTGTGCCTGTAACCATGTCATGTTGGATTGGCTTGAGAAGTTTATTAAGCATGTCAACCATATTATGTTATGTCAAGATGTTTAAGAACAAACTGTTTTTTGTTGAGAAAATGGAACCTACATCTAACTTGTTGAGCCAACACGAGACAACAACAAAAAAACAGGTTAATGTGAATCATTTTTATTAATAATATCACTATAATATTTATTTAATATAATATCAGGTGTTACACTTGCCACTTTCAACCCTAGCTAGTGGATGAAAACCTAGCATAAAGGCAACTTCCAAGAAGTTTCATAGACTGCACTTTACTATAGAAACTTTATGTAGCATGAATTGTCAAAAAAGCAACTTGATGCACAATATGTAAACATACAGTTCACAATGATACACTAATCTCATAAAACAAAGTAAATAGGTCCACAACGAAATTCAAAGACAAGAAGTTCTTGTGCAAGACCTTAAGACCACAATTCAAATATCTTGCAAGCATCCCCAAACTATCTTGGTGTATTTCTAAGAAAATCAGTTTAGAGGTAGAACAAAAAGGGGGAGGAGGTACCAATTTATTAGTAATAAACTGAATAAGTCTTGAGCCTACGTGCCTTTATATAGCACATAAATCCTAATTCTACTCAAACAATAATAAAGCAAAAGGTATTTGTATACTAAGAATCCCGATATAGGAGATAATCAGAGAAAGATGATAACATAGATAATGAACTTGATAGACGTGCTAAATAGGTTAGTAGTATATATACATGGGTAAATGGGCATCCATATAAGTCTATATATATATATATATATAAAACAATCCTCTCCATTAGTGAAGTGATTTTGATCTTTTCCCTCTAACCCTAATTGCCAGCCACCCCAACCCTCGTACCATTAAAAGTTGCCAGAAACACTGTAGCAGTTGCTGAAACTATGGTAACAGTTACCAAAGATTGCCAAAAACACTGTAGCAGTTGCTGGAATTACTGTAACAGGCCATTTTTACCCTGTTTGTGTGTAGTTCAAACCTGTTTCTGCACTGTTTTGTGACTACTGCTCTTCATACTTTGTACCACGGCATCTTCGTCCAAATCTAATACCTCCGATGATGCTTGGTTACATAACTTTGGTGATAACACCATTAAACTCAATGGAACTAACTACCTTCCATAGGTGAAAGCCTTCACTATCTTCCTCGATGATCATCAGAAGATAAAACACATCACCAACAATTTGTCGTCTCCCAAAGTCCTACACTATGATGACTGGTTTGCCACTAATTAAGGTGTCATATCTTGATTGATAAATAGTATGGAGTCTATTAAGTCTTATGTTAAACTTAATAAGGTATTTGAATATCCATTTAAAGATCCACTTAATGTACTACCCTATATATGTACTCTTTTGAGCCCTAATAAGAGATTAGATCATTATTTTCCCCTATTATCACATGGTACCAGAGCACAAGGAGAAACCCTAGCCTCTCCACCACCCAACAGCCGTCGTCGGCCATCTCCGCCGCCGTCCGTCGCTCCCACAAGCCGTCTAGTCGCTGTAAACTCGCTGGCAACCTGCAAGACGCCACTGCAGTCGCCGATTTCGCCTGCTCCAGCCTCTAGCGCCTTCTCCCTGCCCTGCCAAAGCTTGGCTAACCTCTAACGGCCTCCCTCCTAGCCGCCGACCCCTTGGACCAGCCTTTGATGGCTCCGCCAGCCTTGGTATGTAATCCTAACCGCCGACAGGCCCTTCTAAGGTCTGTCCGGTGAGTTTAAAGGGGCACCAGTCCCACTTCTTCCCGTGACGACTCTTGTCCTTGCCCCCTATGCACATCCGTATGTAAACGGAGTATAGAAGATCATCTCTATTATCATCGGTGAGGATTCGGTGGCTCTACTACTGTTGTACGCTATGTATCTCTAGCGTATTCCTTGTTTCTTTGCTACTATTGCTTGTGTTTTGTATTCTTCGTCTGTATCTTGAGTATTAGAGACACCAGTTATTGATTTTCAGCCTTATTTAAGATATGATTTCTTTATTCGCCATGGCTTCTCGCGAATCTCTTGTTAAGAATTTGAGCGGTACTTCAGGAAATTTGAATGGGAAAAATTATCTACTATAGTCACAGAGTTTTGAAGCCTTTTTAGTTGCACACCGCAAACTCAAACATCTGACCCAGTCTCCTCCGAATGCAAAGGATAGCACGTATGAAGATTAGTTTGCCGATGACTCGGCCATTGTCTCCTGGATGGTGAATAGCATGGAACCCACAGTTGCCCGTAGTATTATGGTTCTTCGTCCAGCTAAGAAAATCTAGGACACCCTCAAACAGATGTATGGTTATGAGAAGAACATTTCTCGAGTTTATGAGGTATACGAGTGAATCTTTACCTTAAAGATGGGAGATAGTTCAGTCCAAGATCACTATGAAGCGCTTTGTGCACTTCTGGATGAACTTGAATTGTATCAGTTGAGAGAAAGAAATTAAGTTGTTGTCTGTAGAGCATGTGTTTACATATATATATATAGGGCATTGGTTATCCAACATTAAATGGATATCCAATTACCCACTAAAACCATATAAGCCACATTACATACTCTAACACTACCCCTTAAGTTGGAGCATACATATCAATCATTCCCAGTTTGTTACATAAAGACTAAAATACCCCAACACTTAGACCCTTTGTGAAGATATCAACCAGCTGATCTGAAGATGGAGTATAAGGAGTAGAGATGATTCCTTGCATGACCATGTCCCTCACAAAGTAGCAATCCACCTCAATGTGCTTTGTTCGTTCATGGAACGTAGGGTTATCTGCAATGAAAATAGCAATTTGATTATCACACCTCATAAACATAGGTGTGTTGACACCATACCCAAGCTGCTCTAATAAAGACTTTATCCATATCATTTCACATGCTGTCTGGGCCATGGATCTGTATTTTGCCTGTGCACTGAACTTTGATACTATATTCTGCTTTTTACTGCGCCATGTGACCAAATTTTCTCCCACATATGTGCAGAAACTGGATGTGGATTTTCTATCCCCCTTGTCACCTGCATACCCTGAATCTGAATATGGCATAATCCTGATGTGACCATTATTCCTATAAACCAGACCTTTTTCTGGGACACCTTTCACATAAGAAAGAACACGAAGGACACCCATCAAATACATTCTCCTAGGCTCATGCATAAACTGACTCAGCAGACTGACAGTATATGAAATGTCTGGTCGTATCACAGTCAAGTAGATAAAGTTCCCAATCAACTTCCTGTACTGACCAGGATCCTCAAGTAGCTCTGAACTACTATCCCAAAAGACTGGTATCTGCTCAATAGGAGTGTTCTCTGGTTTGCATCCCAAGAGACCTATCTCCTGTAAAAGATCCAGTGCACACTTCCTCTGTAACAACGCCATTTTGCCATGTGCATAGGCAAACTCTATCTCAATGAAGTAACGAGGTTTCCCCATGTCTTACGTCACAAAATGACTACGAAGATGGGTTTATCTTCCTCAATACCTGTGTATCACTGCCTGTCACTAATATATCATCCACATAAACAGTCAGGATAACACATCCATGATCTGTACACCTGTGTAAAACTGAGTGGTCTACTGTACATCGCTGAAATCCCCCAGCAAGAACAACCTGACTGAACTTCTCAAACCAGGCTCTTGGACTTTGTTTGATGCCATAAATTGCTTTCTTGAGTCTGTATACACGATCCTCCCCTTAAGCAGCATACCCTGGAGGCTGCTCCATCAGAACAGATTCAGTCAGATCACCATAGACAAAGGCATTCTTGACATCCAATTGGCAAAGATCCCATGAGTGATTTAGAGCAAGAGAAAGGATAACCCTAGTAGAATTTAGGCGAGCAACAGGAGAAAAAGTCTTCTCATAATCAATCTCCTGCGTCTGAGTAAAACCACGAGCCACCAATCTAGCTTTATGCCTATCAATGTGTCCATCTGCATTATATTTTATGGTATAGACCCACTTACAAGAGAACACTTTAGCCCCAACAATTCTGGCCACTAACTCCCACATACCATGACTAATGAGAGCAACTATCTCCTCATCCATAGCGTTCTTCTAGTGAGGAAGGGAAAGTGCCTCCTAATAGGACCTAGGAATAGTCTAGGAAACAAGAGACAAGGCAAAACTACGAAACCGAAGGTGAAGAGAATCATAAGAAACAAAATGAGAAATAGAATGTGCAGTGGAAGGCCGACTACCTTTTTGGAAGTGCAATGGGCAAGTCTGAGTATGTAGTAGATGGATCTACATCAATAGAGGAGGATGGTTCGTTGGTAGGAAGCACTGGAGCACGCTGCCGTCGCTGATAAACCTGCAAAGGACGAGTAGCCACTTGTGGTAAAGTGGGTGCATCGTGAGTCTCAACATCCTGTAACTCAACAACAAAAGGAATAGGAACAGACACACTCGAAGAATGGGAGACACTATAGTACGATTCTGACTCAAAGAAGGTGACATCAGCAGACACAAAATATCGTCTTGTTGGAGGATGGAAACAACGATATCCCTTTTGTGTACGCGAATATCCAATAAACACACACTTGAGAGAGCGTGGAGACAGTTTGTCCAAACCAAAGGTAAGGTCTTGAACAAATGCCACACACCTAAAAACTCTAGGAGTCAGGCCAAACAATATAGACTCAAGTTTAAGCCGACGGACAGGAGCTTCACCCCCCAAAGGAGTGAAGGACATGTGGTTGATGAGATAAGTTGCCATAAGCACCGCATCAGACCACAACTGCTTCAGGACATTCATATGGACCATAAGGGTGCGGGTGACATCGAAAATATGTTGATGCTTGCATTCCGCCACCCCATTCCGCTGTGAGGTCAAGAAGTCTGATGGAGAATACCCAAGGAAGAACAATGAGAAGTAATCCTAGATTGCATAAACTTAAGAGCATTGTCAATTCTCAAAAATTTCGAAGTAATACTAAAATGATTCTTTATTTCATTAAGAAAATTGCACAGTACATCATAAACTTGACTCCGATCTTTCAACAAATAAACCCATGAAGTCCGAGAGAAATCATCCACAAAAACAATATAGTACCTATGTCCCGACACAGATGGAACTCTAGACGGACCACAGACATCACAATGGATTAACTCAGAACACGTAGTAGTAGACGCAAGACTTAACTTTTAAAGGAAGCTCGATGATGCTTCCCTAACTGACAGGACTTACACTGAAAAGAAGAACCAGATCGCCAAGGTAATGCTTGTTGAAGTTTCTGATGAGAGGGATGTCCCAACCGGTAATGCCACAAGGATGAAAACTCAGAAGCATATGCCACAAAAGCTAATCCTGGAGGTATCTCATCACGAACTAGCAGATATACTCCATTGCCGCACTCACGGCCCAAACCAATCCTCCTTCCCATCTACAAATCCTGAAAAGTACAATGGAAGAGAAAGAAGGTAACTGAACAATTTAATTGTTTTGTAATAACGCTAATGGAAAGTAAATTTATAGGAAAATCTGGAACAAAAAATACTTATTCAAGTGGTAATTGGGGAGAGGCATGTACTACCCCTTTCCCAAACACAGGATAGGTTCAACCATCATCAATGACCACAGTACGAAAAGTAGATAATTGGGACAACTGAATAAACAGACTACATGTACCTGACATGTGGGAAGAGGTATCGGAATCAATGATCCAGGAAGAGTCCCTGGATGCAAGGAAGGCACTAGTACCTGAAGAACTCGCATGAGTAATCGTGGTAGTAAAGTCTGTGATCTTTAGCTGCTGGAGTCGCTCGTAATCTGCCTGTGAAACAGTAAAAGTCTGCTCCTCAGTAGTAACTGCAGCAATGGAGGACACAGTAGTGACATGAGCTGTCCGTGGTCTATCAATAATGTCCCAACAATTCTCAACCTTATGCCCAAGGCGACCGCAATGTGAGCACCGTGGACGTTCACCTATGTCACCTCGTCCACGACCGCCTCCTCGAGAATTGCCACGTCCATGCCCATATGTGACTGCAATAGCAGATGGCTCAAACACGGGATGAGTCGAGGCTGTAGAAACCCAGAGAACCTTGCTGAAAGTCGTTTGTAAGTCTGGGATACTGTCAACTCCCAAAACCTGACTTCGAATCTGAGAGCTAATTTTCGGGTTGAGACTAGAAAGATAGGTTGCAACTACTAATTCCTCCCTGTACTGGCGAAGTCTGGTGATATCCACTACCAACGGCTGATATACATCTAACTCGTCCAATAGTGCTCGAAGCGCAGTGAATTGCCGCTAAATAGACTGATCCCCCTGACGAAGAGTGAAGATCTGTTCATAGATCTCGCAGACACGAGAGATGCTCTTCTCGTGACCATAAGTAAGGCGTAAGGATCCCAGATCTTCTTGACAGGCCGCAATAGGATAACACTTCGTGCAACTTGAGGCTCTATGTTATTTGTCATCCATGTAATAACAGCGGCATCATCTGCAAGCCAATCTTCATACTGTTCTAACTTCATATCGGGAGGAGGGTGGGTGAGGTGCTTCAGATTTTTATAGGCTAAAACAAATGTCTCAAAACTCTGGGACCACAATATATAGTTGGATCCCGAGAGCTTTTCAGATGTACCACTCATAGTTTTAACAAACGAGACACGAGATGTCATAGTCTTTGACTGAAAAAATACTGGAAAACTGCTGAAAAATATCTGAAAAATTAACAAAAGTGAACCAGACTGCTCACCAAGGCCGTGGATGTGACGTATCCACGTATAACAGAAACTGGAGGCTTGGAGAGGCCTAGAACATGGCCAACAAGCCACTACACCACACAGGAAGGGTTGAACAGCCCTTTCAAACAGAAAGGAGAGGACCTAGGGCATCACCGACGGCTGCATAGGCGTCGATGACCCCTGCCGGCGCCGTCCGACGACCTAGCCTGATGTGGCCGCCAGCGACAGGGGAGAAAGGGGTGGAGAAGAGGCCGACGTGACCTGAAGAGGGTGCTGACGTGATCTAAAGTGGCAGGGCGGAGTGGGCGGCGGTGGGCGGCAGCCGGTGGCGACCAAAGAAAGTGGTCCGACGGTTGTAGTAGCTGCTGTGTTTGCTAAGGTTTTTTTTTAAGACTCTGGTACCAAGTTGATAGAAAAAAATTAAGTTGTTGTCTATAGAGCATGTGTTTATATATATATAGGATATTGGTTATCCAACACTAAATGGATATTCAATTACCCACTAAGACCATATAAACCACATTACATATTCTAACAGAATCAACCACCTACCTCCGATATTACTACCATATGTCGATACAGTGAGGAGCTTGCTGTAGCTGCCTATCTTTCTAGGCTAAATCCGAATATCTCTTCTCAGATACAAGGTCAGATTTTGGATGTTGATTCTACTCCGAGTCTGGAAAGCACATTTGCTAGAGTCTTACATGTCGCTACAGGTATACCTGCTACTACTGCCTCCACTGCTGATCATTCTGCTATGCCTGCTCATGGTCGTGGTCGCGATCGCAATTCTGGTAGATGAGGCCCAGTACGAGGTGACACTAGAGGCCGAATCCCCTATGAACATTGTGGTCGCACCAAAGGTTTGATAAGCCAGAGTGGACACAAGCTTCCACAAAGGTGACTTAGATGTCTACAGATGCTTCTTCCACCAGTGCTCAATCAATGACTCTATCTCAGAAGGAGTATACACAGTTTCTTTAGTACAGAGAGACTCAATCTACACCTGTCGTTGCATCTCATGCCACTGCTTTCACCTCAGGTACATCTGATTTAGTTACCTCTAGGAACAGTTCCTGGATCATTGACTCAGGAGCATCCTCTCACATGACAGGTAGCCATAATCTTTATTCTCGTCTTTCTAAATTACCTGACATTAGATCTATTTCTATAGTTGATGGTCAGGCCTGTAAGGTAATTGGACAAGGTACTATTCGTGCTACGTCCCAATTAACCCTAGATAAAGTCCTTTTTGTACTAGAATTTCCTGTAAATCTTTTATCCATTAACTCTATTACCAAACAATTAAACTGTTGTGTGACATTTTTTCCTTTTCACTTTACCTTTCAGGATTTGCAAATAGGGAAGAGAATTGATTTGGGACGTTACAAAGGCCTGGGTGTTTACCTGTTAGTTAAAGATGAAATACCTCGAGGCATTGCAACTCTTACTTCCACAGTTGATTCATTGCTCACATGGCATTATCGACTGGACCATCCTGCTCATCAGAAACTTCAACAGGCACTATCTTAGTTGTTTGTGTCACCTTTTCAGTGTGAGTCTTGTTAGTTAGGTAAGCATCATCATACTATCTTTAGAGGTCTACATCTAGTTAGGAGTAAACGTCCTTTTGATTTAGTCCACTTTGATGTTTGAGATCCAACCAGAACTTTTTCAATGTCAGACTACAAATATCATATTGTATTTGTCGATGATTTTTCTCGTGTGTCTTGGGTGTATTTGTTGAAGGATAGAGTCGGTGTATTTGAAACAGTTAAGAAATTTTTCATGGAAACAAAGAATCAGTTTCTATTTATCCCAAAGTCTTTCTCACTGATAATGCTTTATGGGGGGTTTGTGCACCCAGAAAGTAAAGGAAAGGATTTCACAGGAATTCTATTTCCTGTTGACCACACAAAATAGAGTTGTTTGTGCACCAAACCAGAAATGATTTTAACGGAAACTGGATTCCTTCACTTTCCAGGGTATATAATA
>JAMKQA010009767.1:0-14302 GCA_024699735.1 Posidonia australis | reverse complement strand
TAAAACTTAAAATTAAAATCCTAAAATCCCTAAAAATTCCCAAAATAATTAATTAAAATCAGCTAATCAAACCTTAATCACAAACTTAATTAAAATCATCAAAACATAAACAAAAAGTCTAAAATAAAATTCAAAACCCTAATAAAAAGCATAAAACCAAAATTCTAAGAAATCCTTAAAAATTCATAAAAAATTAAATTTAAACCAATTAAAACATTAATTAAACCTTAAATCACAAAATTAAGAAATTAAATTAAACCCATGAAATCCCATTAAAATCTTAAAATTAAAACCCAAAAAAGTCTAACAAATTCCAAAAAATAAAATCAAAACTAAAATCAAAATAAAAAGTCCAATTTGTAGGCCCAAAATCAGCCCAATACATTCTCAAACCATAAAACCATAGAAGAGTTCAAAAATATTTCTGGCGATCCCCTGTTTCTCCAACGACGAGTTGGTCAACCCCAAAATCTCTAGAGCACATCGACAACCTCCCCGAGATCTCCGTCGAGCGTCCCCAGCCCGTGCGCTTGATCCAGCAGCGCCCAGCGGTTGAGGGGTGGATTGATGGCCCCTACGGAGGTTCGCCAGAGTATAAAGTTCACCGTCAACAATAAAAAAAGGACCTTTGGCCAAAACCCATTCCAGAGATTTTTCAGACCTATGGCGAGCCTCCATGCCCCCTTCTAGCAAGTCTAGAATCTCCAAGAGCATCCCATCCTTTTTTTCCAAAGCCAGCCGCCGTCAGCCAACGAGCCAGAGCAACTACTGGAGTCGTTGCCGTCGACCCATCGTCGTAGCCCGTGGGAACAACCACTGAGGTATGCTTCTTCCCCACCTTTTCATTCTGGCATGTGCACTTAGAGCCTCCTAGCCATTTGCATGCATCATGGTGGAGCCAGGCCCCTCCAGCATGCCATTTTCCCATCTCCGACGATGGATTCACCATCGCCAGCAGAGCCCCATCTGCGGGCAAGGCTCCCAAGGAGCACCTCTCCTCCTCTTTTCCCCTCCTCACCTCTCTCCTCCTCTCCTCTTTCTCCTCTACACCCTCAACAGAAGCCCAACAGCCCGCCGTGTCGTCGCCGTCGCCATGCTCGCCGTCACGAGGAGCTTCAGCGGCTCCGACGCTACCCGCTCCACTCCGACCGTCCAGGAGGACACCCCACGTCGTCCCAAGCATCACCGAGCCTCTCCACCACCGATTCGTGCCCCTGCGCCGCTCCAGCCATTGTCGCTGACCACCTCACTGGAGCTCGAGATGGGGGGGGACGTTCCAGACCTCCCCAAGCTTCGTCGTCGCCTCCTAGAGCCTCGTCGTGCTGCCACGATAGTACCCCGCTCTTCCCACAGCCTACTGCGCCCCAGAGAAGCCTCTAGAAGGTCGCCGGTGGTAGAGAGCCGGCAATCTCCGACGATCATCGAATGGGCCATTTATGGCTCATTCAGGTTAGTTTTTGATTATTGCAATTAGATCCTTTATTTATTACATTTCAGTCCTTTTTTTATTGCATATGGGTTCAGACATTTGCATTTTAGTCCTTAGAGTTTTAAAATAGTTTTTATTTTTTATTTTATCTGTGAATTTTGCATTTAGCCCCCTGAAGAGTTCAATCTTTAATTCTTAACATATTGATGCATGTTTTTTATTACTTTTAAGTCCAGAAAATTCACATTTAAGTCCCTGAAGTTTCTGAAACAAGTTTTCCTTTGTAAAAAATGCACTCTGATCCTTGACTGTTTTCAAAATTGTATGGATAATCAATAAAATCATGTTTATATCACATTTAGGTCTTGGAATTCTACATTTAAGTCCCTGAAGTTCTCTGAAACATTTTTTCTCTGGGATAATTGCAATATGAACCTTGAATTCTTCAAAAACCACACTATGCATCATAAAAATTGAGTTTTGTTCACAGTTTGGTCCTGAAAATTTACATTTAACCTCCAGAACTTTTAAAAATGAGTTTTGACTTTGAATTTTGCATTTTAAATCCTAGGTTTTATCATAATTGCACTAATTAGCCTAAAAGCTCATCTTATATCACGATCAGGCCCCTGGAATTTTACATAAAAGCCCCTGAACACAAATTAAAGTATTCTTGAACATGAAAATTTACATTTTGACCCTTAGATTATTTCTAAATTCCTCATTTAGGGTTTCTAAATGTTTTCCATCGTATTTTGGGCTATTGTTCCCCCTTGTTTTGCATTTAATTACAAAATCGACTTGCAAATCATGTTTTCACTGAGATTTGGTCTTTTGTCCTGCATTTTGGCCGCATTTGCACTCATGTAAATTTTGCACTTTAGTCCCTGACTTTTCAGAAAATTATCTAAGTACAATCTTTGCATCCTTGTGCCACATTGACACTGGACCCATCATTTGCATGTTAGAATAAGGATCATGAACCTGTTATTCATCCAGTTTCTTGCTCTTTTCGTGAATTTTGCGTTTTAGTCCCTATGTTTGTCATTTATTGCATTTACATCCTTTTGGTTATTTTTCTTCTCTAGTTTCTTCCAAATGACATTATCAAGACATTTAGCATACATTTTGACATATCTTAGGCCATGCATCATTCCTATGCAAGCACTTGTCACATCTGGCCAGGGTAAATGACCAATTTGCCCCTATGTCCCTAATTCATGAACATACACCTCATTCTTTGCATTTAGCCTTGAATTGTCCATGTTTCAGCCATTCTCTAGAGTTTTTGCACATTTAGCCACTTATCTTTACTTTTTCTTCACATTTATCTATATTTGATGAGCCGACATCCTATGCCTTTCATCCATGGTTTCTTTCTACACTCTGCCTTCAGAGTTTCTCATCCTTTATCCGAGTTGACTAGTTTTTGATCCTACATCTCATGTTTTTGATTTGATTTGGATTTCATCACCCCAGGGCGTACAGTAACAGGCCTGAGGGCCGACATTTGTCCTCCCTATGGATTATTTTCCCCTTTTCGATTTTCATGACTTTTTACATGATTCTGATTCATCCTGTCTTCAGTGTTTCTCATCCTTTATCCGATTTGACTAGTTTTGATCCTACATCTCATGTTTTTTATTTTATTTGGAGTTCATCACCTCAGGGCGTACATTAATAGGCTTGAGGGCCGACATTTGTCCCCATCATAGATTATTTTTCCCCATTTTGATTTTCACGACTTTCTCATGATTTCATGTGGATTTCTTCGCAGTTTTCATACATCGTCTTGCACATTCATTTAGTCATGTCACATCCATAAACATTAGCATGATTAGAGCATGATCCAGGTTTAGCAAACATTCATTTAGCCGTTAACAAGCAATAAGACTAGAAAGATCGAGTTTCTCGGGAGTACGAGGGTGCCTAACACCTTCCTCGTGCGTAATAGGAATCCTTACCCATCATCTGGTTAGCAGACATCCAGGCTTCACATTTACATTCCAGGCATTCCTATTTTTGTGGTTTTCCTCGTCTTTTCCTTAAAAGACTTGGTGGCGACTCCCTTTCCTTTTTTCTTTTATCCTATCCTTACGCCTTCGCCATTTTGGCATGGCTGTGATCTCCTCCCCACCCCTCCCTTGGGTCGGGCATGGTCACAGAAACTAGCGACTTCGTTGGGGATAACCAAATTCCAACTTTCAGGTTAATCCTTTTTGCTTGTTTTGACTTCATTTAGTGTTTGTTTGCTTTGTGGGTGATTGTTTGTTTGATTTGTGAGCTTTTTGCATTTTATTTCACATTTGCTATGTCACTGCACACACTTGCTATATATCATGCCTTTTGATGTGATGGATGTTTTCTTTTCACAATCATGATGTCACAACACTTGCACATGCCATGATCGTGCCTTTTGCTTGTTGTTTGCTTGCTTGCTTGTTTGCCTTACTTGTGTGTTTTCTTCCCCTTTTCGCACTTGACATGCCTAGGAGAGTAGAGACATGTTTGTTTCCCCCTTCTGGTTAAAAATAAAACACACAAATTCAGAGAACAATTAATGAGGCAAAACTAGAGACCAAATCAATCTCTCGCCCCGGTTAATTAAATGCAAGTAAAAGACATTAAAGCATATTGCATGATTGAGCATATAGGGCATGCATTCTTCTCCCTTGAGTCCACCTACAGTCAGCGAAGGGTAATTCTGGTAATCTGCTCTATAGCTTTGGCTTAGAACGTGTTGCCAGGTTGCCCCTCCTTTTCTGGGGTCGTGTTAGTGTTAGTAGAGGGCACAGCTCTATGCTACTGCATGAGACGAGGCCACAAACGCACCACTCATTCACTGCCTATGCTTTGGCCATGATTTAAAGTGGGGACCTCTACTTTCTAGCTTGAGTCGGAGACCTATGTACCCATGCGTGATCCTGGAGTAGATGACCTTCTAAGAAACACTTAATTGGTGAGAGAGAGCATGTTAGTTGCATCCATGTGCATGAATGCCATTCACGCCACCATAACAAACTGCATGTTGTTGCTGGTTCTAACCCTAGCCACTTTTTTTTTCTACGGCAGGTATTAGAGCTTGAGTTCTTTAGCCACTATTCGAGTGTTCTTGCCTTGGCTCCTCTGTTTGCGACACACTATCACCGATCATTTTTCCTGAGTTGTTCGTCACTTTGACGATAGCTCGTCCTAGAATTCATCCCCTTGTATGCCACCGTAGCCCAATTCTCACCCGTTCCCGGTCAGCTATGGCCCAGCGTATTAGTGAGTCTCTTCCTGCCACTGTAGCTCCAGAGGGCCCTTCCTTTTCGGTCTCTCCTACCCTTGCTATGTCCTCGGTAGTTCCTTCTACCCCCTTCGTCCACCACGGAGGTTCTGTCCCCTATCCTGTTGGACATCTCTTAACCCCGGCTAGTCTGGAGCCAGGCACTGAGTCCACCTCAGTGACCCCAGCTCGGGTTCCAGACGTTTCACCAATGGCCCCACATCCTCAGGGATCCTTCTCTTTTAGCACTCTACCTGCTGTGGCAACTTCTCTTGTAGATTCCTTGTCTCTAGGGCAACCTACTTCCGTCCCATCTGTGACTCCTCAACCTTTGACTGTCCCATCCCTTGCCATCCCTATGGGACATCCTGCCGTGCAGGTAGAATATCTACTGGCTCTTGCTTAGAAGATTGAGAGCATGGACATTGCCATCCAGTCCACTGTCGATCCTAATGTTTCATGAGGCTCCCCGGTAGCCTGCTTAGGTGTTCCAAGCATCGGCACCACCACTTCAGCCTTCACCCCAGCTCCTCACTGCACCCACATTAGGTGTGACACCACTGGCCCAGAGACATCACCTCATGGCACAACATTCAACTCCAACATCTGGTGGTCAACCCCTCGGGTTGGTTGGAGTGCAGCATTATCATAGCTTGTAGCCTAGTGTCGTACCACTGCAGCAGTTGTTCTCCCACACTCAGCACCCACTGCCACACAGTTCGTAGTTCATCCTTCTTTTGCACACCATCAGGTCCAGGCACCGTCACTCCCACAACCACAGTCAGCAATCTTGCACGGATATGCTGGCCATCATGTTGCAGCACCAGGTGGCATGATGGTGGATCTGGAGGAGCACTTAGGTGCGACCCACATGGCATATGCAGCCCTTCCCCCTGCTACGTCACCCTCATCAGCAGTAGCTCCAGACGCCCTCCTCGCTATGGTAGGTGACTTGGAGAAGGCATTTCAACAAGTACGGGGAAGCGATCGCCAACCCTACTGATTCTGGGACCTCTGTTATTTCCAAGAGGCGACACTCCCACTGCAATTCTAAATCCCAGATTTCAAGAAGTATAACGAAAAGGATTGCCCTATTTCACACGTTCGGGCATATTACAGAGATCTCGCTCAGCTTCAGGTTGACGAGAGGCTGCTAATCCGCCTCTTTCAAAAGAGTCTCACTGGTCCAGCCCTCAAGTGGTTCACGTCGCTTGACATGGGCTCAATCAAGACTTGGAGTGACCTCTCACAGGCGTTCATGGACCAGTACGCCTTTAATCTCGACTTGGTCCCAAAGAGGGAGGACCTCGTCGCCACGAAACAGAAGCCCAATGAGCCGTTCGGGGAGTATGTCGGCCGCTGGCGCGCCCTTGCATCACAAGTAAAGGATAGGCCTTCCGACGAAGAGTCTATCAAGATCATTATCCGACGAGGGTAGTAGGATGTTGGGGCTCTATTGAGCATTCAACAAGTCACCACCTTCCCATTTCTGATTCGGGTAGGCGTGCACATAAAGAGCTCCCCCCGCAGTGGTAGCTTCCCTGCGCTCGCCACATTTGTCAAACAAGTCGCATCCTCAGATCACCAGGCGAGCAGCAACACTCGCAACAACACTGGCGCCAATTACCCTAAGAGGCAAGATCATCTTAAGCCTACTGTCGCATACGTGGGGTTAACTGCCACGCTCGTCAATTTGGTGAACCAACCAAGCCCGAATCAGTTAGTTTACACACCTACACCTAGGGCACCGCATAAACCACAAATCACTACCACCGCCCAGCCGGTGTATCCTACGGCACCAGTACGGCAAGGACCTCGCCTAGGTAAGAGAAGGCTTCCACATGCTCCACGACAATATACACCACTTGTTGAGCTGCTGAGCGCCATCCTTCCCAAGGTGGTGTCGCTTCTGAAGCTCTCGGAGATCCGCCCCCCACTGAATCCTCTTCTAGGGTGGTACGACAGGAGCCTCTTTTGTAATTTCCACCGCTGCGTGGGCCACTCAACGGACAATTGCACGGCTCTTTGGAACTCCGTTCAGGACTTGATTGACAACAAGGTCATCGTCAATGACACTCAGGAGGCACACACTGCACCTACACTACCACATGCACAAGAACCACCGACTCATACCAACATTGTCAACCAGCCCATGCCTGCGCATGACAACTCAGCAGGTGCTGGGGCCTCAGGAATCCTTTTCCTCTCTGCCTTTGGGTCTATGACATCTATAGTGGACCCCTCTAATCTGATCTATACTAAGGGTAGGACCTCCCCTACTCATTTTATCATCTGATCCATGACAGTTCCAAGTCAGCCGTCCACATGATATGGCTGACCGCTAGGGAGGAGCGTACCGTCGCATCGCCAACCGCGCATTCTGTGCCATCCATTGGCCTCCTTATCTCTTGTCCAACCTCTTACTTAAATCCTATCCAATCTTCGGTCCAACATTTTACCTAGATTCTTGTCCCATCTCTTGTACAAAATCCTATCCAATCTCCTGTCCAACCTCTTACCTAGATCCCAACCCAATCTCCAGTCTGACCTCATACCTAGATTCCTGTCCAATCTCTTGTCCAGAATCCTATCCAATCTCCTGTCCAACCTCTTACTTAGATCCTATCCAATCACCGGTCCAACCTTTTACCTAGATTCTTGTCCCATCTATTGTCTAGAATCCTATCCAATCCATTGTCCAATCTCTTTCCTAGAACCCCGTCCAATCTCCCATTCAGCATGCTGTCTCGTGTCTTGCCTAGTCTCTATTTCAGCACCCTGTCCCACATCTTATCCGGCCTCTTGTTCTGCATCTTATCCAATATCCTATCTATCCAGACCCCCTCGAGCCAATCAGTTTCATTCCGGCTCTCGAGCGTGTTAGTTACTTGACTGTTCATAGCAACCCCCTTCGGATGATCGAAAACATTTGTCGCAAATGGGGATACAAGGAAAGAACACCACTCGAGCGACACGGCCAAGGAATCTCTGAGCCCATCCTAACAGAAGAAAAGCGAGAGCTCGAGGGATCAAGCTGCGAGCAACAGCTGCACAAAGACGGATAGTCACGCACCAAGAGGTACAATCAGATTTTTATTCCATTGGACCCCACTAACTTTGTCAATGCAGGGGTACTTGATCCCAATCAGAGTCAAGCTATGGTTAAAAAGAGTCAATGTTAGATGGCGTAACCACAGCCTCAGTCGTCAGAAGTCGCTTTGACAGCATCAGTCACCACTCCAACAGCTATCCTCATAGTGATAGCCTTAGAAATTGTCGTGCCAACAGAGCCATAAGTACAGTCCCACCAAGCCTTGGACAATAGTTACACCGGTCACACAGTCCAGATAAGCTAGAGGCAGAGCAATTCAGTCAATGAGTAGGCAGTGACCTAGAAATACCGCCTCAGGAGCAGTTATCGATCAAAGGAAAGGACCTTGAGTTAAGCTCAAGAGGAAGGCCAGGCGGCATTGTTCCCATCAACCAGCAGTAGGGTAGCTGCCAACTAGTATCACTTCTTTGTACATCAAAAAGCACCGGAAGTTGAAGGAACAAATCAACCTGGTCAGTAAACAAATCTCACGGTCCAAGCGCCAAAGGTGATTCAGCAAAGCCAGTGTCACCAATAAGGAACCATCTGGCACAAGAAGCATAGTACATTCTCTCCTTCAACGTCACCGATCCAACCTTCAAAGAAGAAGTCCTGTCAAGGCTTATCGCTTATGAAGAAAAGGATGATGACTTGGAAGATGATGATACAATTGAATTCCAGCCTCACGACAATAATCCAGAGGGGCCAAATTTACATCAGGCAATCCAGTCTTATGAGCCACACATCTCCCGGACTGTCGAGATGAATTCCGACCTAACCTCGCATGGTCCCTACATCATCAAGCAAGTCTATCCCAGAGGCGTAGCAATCCTCAAAGACATGGACAACGTCGAGCTATTTGAGCCTGGCGAATCATGTTATCCGAAGATACTACCAATGAACAGAAGGCATGTATCCTCGCCTTGCAAAACATCCTTTTGTGCATCATGCATCATCATCCATTACTACATCATGCATGCATATTTCAAAATAATCAATGATCCAACTGCATCTAATCTATAACATTCGTCTTTTTAAGCTCACTCAGTAACTTAAGCATCCATAACTGCATCCATCCATGCATAAAAGCATCAGCATATCATCCCGATGACGAGAATCGGAATAGCTAGCTTGCTTGAGAAAGGTCTACACCTCTTCAGTTGTCACTACCCAGACATTCTAGCAAGCGAGGGAGCCACCATCCAAACGTAGTTAGGTGAAATGTCCAAACTCTCACGAGACTTACACCCCCAGAGGGAGATAAAATGTTAGAAGCGAGCATGACTGTGAGCCAAAATAAAATAGAAAAATAAAAATATCTACAATGGCATAAAAGAAATAAAAAGACAGAAGTCGAAGTCAGAAGCTAGCCCTAACAGAGAGAGGCAAGTAGGCCAACTCTATCCCTACCACTTACCTTGGGGAGGAGTCGAAGCAGGCATCCCAAAGATCCTAGTAGACGAAGGGACTAGCCACCCCTTGCATGAAATCAAAGCAGCCTAAGGGTCTAGCCACCCCTTACATAAAATCCCAACATCCCCCTCCAAATCCGGATGCCAATTACCCCCAAGCCAGGGTTAGAGCGAGCCTACAAGCCTAAGTGGGAGAAAAGAAATAAGTCAAAAACTAAAAAAGTAGGCCTAAGTCCCCAAGTGTTTGGCATGGAGTCTAACCTACTGAATAATCCACCCCAAGAGAGCCACCAGCAGCGTAGAAATCCAAGTAGTGCCTTGTGAATCGAGGTCTTTCTCTTCTCATAGCAGGCATGATTAGCGTTCAAAATTCATTCTGAGGGATGACATAACGTAACACCATCATACTTTCATGCATTACCACTTGTCCACTTTACAAGGTCCTGCTAGGTCCCAAACTAGGGGCATGTTAGCTGCTCTTCAGCCTAAGACCTAGAAGAGGATATCGTACACTAGGGGCATGTCAGTTGCCTTTCTGGTGATAGCCTTCCCTATCAACCAGGGGCATGTCAGCTGTCCTGTTGGTTGACCCTTCTTGGGACAGTATCTTCGTCCAAAACATGTTGTCTGCTCCATAGCTCGAGTGCGAAAGTGAGGACAACAATAACACTAAGCCTCTGACATTAGAGCAAACTCAAGATATCCATACTCCCTTAATCAGCAAAAGAGAGCACAGTCAATAGTCCAATGCCAAAGTCAGACTCCCCAAAAGTCAGCCAGTGACACAACAGTGAACCGGGAGAGGTGTTAGGAATATCCAACAAGTCCATCTGCAAGGAGGAAACATTGCCCTCGTGAAGCCCTTATCCAGCCATGTAGCGAATATCAGTGCAGAATCAAAGCTGTAGTTATCCAGATCAGCCATCATCAAATGAACAGACAGAGCAGTCACACAGCGAGCGAGCAAGGCAATCATGATTCAGGACGCATCCACCAGCAAGGGTTTGTTGGCGAAACCAGTTATCCAGGCTTTAGCTTCCTCAATTCCTTTCTTTCAGCAACGTCCTTATCCTCCTGTTACCAGGGGCATATCAGCTGCCACTTGGTTTTGTTCTTTGACAACATTCCTTCCGAGATGTCACCAACCGTATCTCGGTTGAATAGTTCGCCCATCCAACCTTTTGAACGACTACCCCTCAATCGGCTAGTGCATTCATCCCTTTTTTTCGTATCTCCTTAAAGTCCGAAGGAGATTCAAATTTTGTCCGACTCCTTTAAGTTCAGAGGAGTCCTGTGCCGCTGATTCTTGGCCTCCAAGAACAACTCTTAGCTCTTTGTTCCTTTTTCTCGTATCTCCTTTAAGACTGGAGGAGATTCGAGTTCTGTTGGACTCCATTAAGTCGGGAGGAGTCTTGTGCTGCTGATTCCTAGCCTCGACGAACAGCTCTTAGCTCTTTATTCCTTTTTCTCGTATCTCCTTTAAATTCGGAGGAGATTCGAGTTTTGTCCGACACTTTTAAGTCTAGAAGAGTCTTGTGCTACTGATTCCTGGCCTCTAGGAACAGCTCGTAGCTCTTTATTCCTTTTTCTCATATCTCTTTTAGGTCAGGTGGAGATTCGAGTTTTGTCCGACTCCATTAAGTCCGGAGGACTCCTATGCTGCTGATTCCTGGCCTCCAGGAACAACTCTTAGCTCTTTATCCCTTTTTCTCGTGCCTCCTTTAAGTCTGGAGGAGATTCGAGTTTTGTCCGACTCCTTTAAGTCTAGAAGACTCCTGTCTTTCTGATTCCTAGCCTCCAGGAGTAACTCTTAGCCCTTTATTCCTTTTTCTCGTATCTCCTTTAAGTCCGGAGGAGATTCAAATTTTGTTCGACTCCTTTAAGTCTGGAGGAGTCCAGAGCCGCTGATCCCTGGCCTTCAGGAACAGCTCTTAGCTCTTTTTTTCCTTTTTCTCATATATCCTTTAAGTCCGGAGGTGATTCGAGTTCTGTCCGACTCCTTTAAGTCTGGAGGAGTCCTGTGTCGCTGATTCCTAGCCTCCAGGAACAACCCTATGCCCTTCTTCCTCGTGTCTCCTTTATGTCCGAAGGAGATCTGAGTTTTGTCCCTTTCTTGTGACTCCTTTAAGTCCGGAGGGGTCCTGCGTCGCTGATTCTTGACTTCCAGGAACAACTTTTTATTTCCTTTTTCGCGTGTCTCCTTTAAGTCTGGAGGAGATTTGAGTTTTGTTCGACTCCTTTTACTCCGGAGGAGTCCTGTGCTGCTGATTCCTGGCCTCTAGGAATAGCACTTAGCCCTTTATCTCTTTTTTTCTCATGTCTCCATTAAGTCTGGAGGAGATTCGAGTTTTGTCTGACTCCTTTAAGTATGGAGGAGTCCTGGGTTGCTATTCTTGGCCTCTAGGAACAACTCTTTCCCCCTTTTTCTTGAATCCCCTTTAAGTCCGGAGGAGATTCAAGTTCTGTCCGACTCCTTTAAGTCTGGAGGAGTCCTGTGCCGCTGATTCCTGGCCTCCAGGAACAGCACTTAGCCCTTTATCTCGTTTTCTCGTGTCTCCTTTAATTCCAGAGGAGATTCCAGTTTTGTCCGACTCCTTTAAGTTCGGAGGAGTCCTTGGTCGCTATTCTTGGCCTCCAGGAACAACTACTAGCTCTTTGTTCCTTTTCTTGTATCCATTAAGTACAGAGGAGAATCAAGTTCTATTCGACTCCTTTAAGTCCAGAGGAGTCCTGAGTCATTGATTCCTGACCTCCAAGAACAACTCTTTGCCCCTTTTTCTCGTGTCTCCTTTAAGTCCAGAGGAGATTCGAGTTTTGTCCGACTCCTTTAAGTCCGGAGGAGTCCCGGGTCGCTTGGTCCTGGCCTCCAGGAACTGCTCTTTGCCCCTTTTTTCTCGTGTCTCCTTTAAGTCCGGAGGAGATTCTAGTTTTGTCCGACTCATTTAAGTCCGGAGGTGTCCTAGGTCACTAATTCCTAGCCTCCAAGAACAGCTCTTTGCCCTTTTTTCTCGTGTATCCTTTAAGTCCGGAGGAGATTTGAGTTTTGTCCGACTCCTTTAAGTCCAGAGGAGTCCTGTGTCGCTGATTCCTGGCCTCTAGGGACATCTCTTATTCCTCTTCAGGATTCCCTTTTAAGTACGGAGGAGATTCGAGTTTTGTCCGACTCATTTAAGTTTGGAGGAGTCCCGGGTCGCTGATCTTGGCCTCCAGGAACAGCTCTCTGCCCTTTTCCTCGTGTTTCCTTTAAGTCTGGAGGAGATTCAAGTTTTGTCCGACTCCTTTAGGTCCGGAAGAGTCCCAGGTCGCTGATCTTGGCCTCTAGGAATAGCTCTCTGCCCCTTTTCCTCGTGTTTCCTGTCCGGAGGAGATTCAAGTTTTGTCTGACTCCTTTAAGTCTGGAGGAGATTCGAGTCGTTGTCCTTTTGTTGTAACTCCTCTAGTTTTGGAGGTGTTCCGAGTTGTTTTCTTGTGTCTGAGAACCAACCCCTTATCATCGGGCTGATAGCCCTAACTATCCGGTGTTGAGTCTGTCAACTCCTCACCGGGCTGATAGCCCTAACTATCCGATGCTGAGTCTGTCAACTCATCTCCGAGCTGATAGTTCTAACTATCCGGTGCTGAGTCCATCAACTCATCTCTGGTTGATAGCCCTAACTATCCGGTGTTGAGTCCGTCAACTCATCATCGGGCTGATAGCCCTAACTATCCGGTGCTGAGTCTGTCAACTCAATTCGGGCTGATAGCCCTAACTATCCGATGACGAGTCCGTCAACACGCTATCGGGCTGATAGCCCTAACTATCCAGTGATGACTCCGTCAACTTGCTATCAGGCTGATAGCCCTAACTATCCGGTGACGAGTCCGTCAACTTGCTATCGGGCTGATAGCCCTAACTATCCGGTGATGAGTCTGTCAACTCGTCAGCGGGCTGATAACCCGAACTATCCGGTCGGTAGGTTCGTCAACTTACTATGCCCTATCCCTTAACTTGTAGGTCTGATGGTTTTATCCGATGCCCATTCTCTCGGGCTGATACCCCCAGACTATTTGGTTGACATCCGTCATCATTCTGTCCTCGGTCGGTAGGTCTAGCATCTTGCCATGCATCCTCCCTAGCTGGAAGGTCCGTCATTTCGCCAAGATTGCCCTAGGCCATTGAGTCTGATAGACTTGTCAGGGCACATCTCGGTGTGAGTCAAGGAACCCCTCACGCTCTCCTTCAAGAGCTGAGCTACCCACTCATATTTAGCATCATCCTCATGCATTACCTAGCATTAGGGTCATCCTTTGCATTTGCATCCTGCATGGGCCTCGAGTCATGACTTTTCGGTGCATCCGCCGAATAAGTGGCTCACGGCCTCACACAAATACCACTATCCCGCGAACTCAAATGGGGTGTCTTGTCAACCCTGAGCATCGGTCTCGGTTCCATCCATCCCTCAGCCTCGCTCAGGGAGGGGCATCTGTAGACACCCTAATTTTGAGCTCATTTGGCAGAAGGCTCCTCTGGATGATGCTCTGGTCGCGACCACCAAAATCCTAGTCCACACAAGTCCCAATCAGACCCACACTAGCCCACCTGACCAAGTAAAACACTACCCCATTAAAATCCACTCAAAAACAAATAAAACATTTAATCCAACTTAAAATCCACTGAAAAATAAATAAAACAGTTAATCCAGCTAAATTTCACCTAAAATTCCACAAAAACCTAATAAAAACCCAATTCAAACAAAATCCAATCAAATCCACTTAAAAATCCAACAAAAACCCTAATCAAACAAAATCCAATCAAATCCACTTAAAAATCCAACAAAACCCTAATCCACTTAAAACCCACTCAAATCAACTTAAAATCCAATAAAACTCTAATTAATCAAAATTTTAAACCCTAATCAAGTGAAAAGAAATTAAAATCCATTAAGCAAGACAAAAACCCTAATATAAGATTAATTCAAATTAAATCACTTAAAAATCCAAATAAATAAGTAAAAACCCTAATTAAAGTGAAAATCCATTGAAAACCTTAATTAATAAAAATTCAAAACCTTAATTAATCCAAAAACCCTGATTAAACCCAAAAAAACCAAATAAACACAAAA
>JAMKQA010009766.1:0-14643 GCA_024699735.1 Posidonia australis | reverse complement strand
CTTGATCGGAAGGAATAGATTCTCAAAGATAAAGTGATTCCTCTGGTACTAGTTCAGTGACAACATCATTGCTCAAAGATGTAAGGTAGACGTTCGATTGCAGTACCCTCATTTATTCTATTAGAGACGAATTTCAAAGATAAAATTCTTTTAAAGGGTTAGAACGTAATATCTGTATCCACTAAGGGCCAACCGTGGGTGACGACCACGGGTTGAGCTCACGTATGGCTTACGAGGGGATGGGAATGCGGAATGTTAGTTTAGAAATCCAAAAATGATAAAAGATCTATAACTAGAATTAATATCCATTTGTGTGTAATCTAGATAAGTTGGAACTTGGTTATCAGTAGTTATATGCATATTTATTGTTAATTATAGTAGATTTGTGTTTATTTCTCTAATTGTCTTTGTGGTTTCTTCCTAGCTTTCTGTATTGTATGGTATTTTGGTGTTTTACGACCTATGTATGTATGGGACCCTAAGAAGGGAAGTAATGCGAAGAATGCATAGTAGAACGCATGAGGAACACATCGCCACCATGCTCCATACCTTGCAACACCATCCATGCCAAACCTTGCACTGTCAGCAATGTCTCTGGGTGGCTGTCCACGATGAGACGACATTAAAATGGGAGGGTTGGCGTTGGGGTGAGGCAACAAGTGAGAGAGAGAGAGAGAGAGAAGGAAGAGAGCCTGAGATCGTGCGAGAGAGAAGGACGAAAAGAGGGCAATGGTTGGAGAAGAAGAAGATGGCTCGATGAGGATTAGTGTATGTGTCCCACCTTTCCTTTTTCATTGCCATTTCATGCAGAAATGGTAGAAATGTATAGATTAGAAGGGAATTCGTGGTATGGTAGAGATTTTGTGATTTATGGAGATTCTTAGAAGAATTTACATTGATTTTTTGAGAATGCGTTTATTGTGTTGCCATTTAACCTTTTGGGGTTTGAATTTTTGTTTCACAAGCTACACATCGATTTCTAGTGATTTTTATCCCAAATGCTAGATGACTTAGGACTCTATGTTTTATTTTTTCAAAATTATGGTGGTCTATGGTGTATGTGCCCTTTGTTCCCATTTCAGGCAATTTTCGTCGAGGTTTGTTACTGAATTGGTTTATTAGTAAAAGATCAGTAAAAGAGTCGTTCGTAGGTCCCTGTCGGGGCCAGTCTCATGGGTGACACTGGTAGGTTGGTCCCGTGGTTTGCTACTGTGGATGAGTTAATCAAATCCTACAGTGATGGTTTGGTTTGTATTTGATAATTTAATCATGGTTTTGATTCCGTGGATGATTTGTGATATAAAAATGTTTTGAAAATAATTTTTGGAGAAGAATGCATATTGTTTTGAAAATGTTTTCCATGTTTTTTAGACGGTGCCACGAGGTCGTAGGATCGTATCGGTGGACCAAGGGTATTTAATACCTCAGAGAGGTTGGGTGCATATCTAAGGTTGTGATTACCAAGCTTCCTAGTAGAGTCGGGGATTCGAAGTCCTTAAACATGTTGTTGGAAGAGTTTGCCGTTAGAGTCCCTACAACTGTGGTAGTTGTACTGTAGGGTCTGAAGTTCGAGTCCCTGGGGTACCTGGGCATGATGTTGGTTGGGTCAGGTGTTAAAGTCTTTAGGTGTCCGAACACCAAGAGGTGTCGATAGATGCACTCTGTGTTGTGTGATATATAGATATATTAAAGATTGAGTTCCTAAGATGGTTGGACTCCTACACGAAGTAGTCCTCCGTGTCAGTGTAGTAGGGATCGGGGTTCAAGTCCACGACTACTACTTATGGGTAATCGGTCGCTTGTGATCAGGGTGATTTGACAAGTTTTCGCATTAGGTGTGTGTGCTGTGGTTTTGAGGTGGTTTCAGTTATGATTTGACTTTTCAGAAATGCATAAAGTGATTTCAAAATGCATATGATTTAAAGAATATAAAAATTATGATTTGAAAGGTATAATTTAAAAAATGGACTTATTGGATGAATTTATGAATGTGTTTTCTGTGTTTTTTTTGTATTCTTTTCTAGTGTGATTTTGGTGCTACTATAAATGACAATTGTGTGTCTTTTGGTAGCCGTTAGTGGTAGCTCTAGTTCATGATTTCTTCAAGGTTTTTGGTACTAATAGAATACATAGTTGGAGTCACGTAACCACGTACCATAGGTTCTTGGTAGTGGTAGTAGTTGTTGTTAATTATTAGCTTGTAGTTTTTATTTCCTACAAAATTGTTTATTTATTTATTTAATAAATGCTTGGATAGCATTGATGTTAGTTTGTAGCGTCGAGGGCATTACAATCCCACCCTTTAGCTATGTGATAATAACTAAATAGAGAGCAAGTTCTCCTTGTGGTTGACTTTTTGAGAGCGAGTTCTCCTTTTCTAGAAATGCTAAATAGGATATCATTCTTATCATGAGCTAATCTTATTCCAAGATCAATCCAATGAGGGATATTAGTAGATATCCCATTTTCGCATTGTGACAATGTCGGAGTTGACTCTTTCATGTGAGGGAACACACGAAAACCAAAAAGATCAGGACAAAGATGGTGAATCCAAGGAAGGATACTTGACTCGAAAACACCAGAGAAAATACAAAGAAAGATAAGGTCAAAATGGAATCATCACCTAATCTTTTAAAACCGAAAAGACAAGGAAAATCAAATGCATATAAAATGCAAGAAAAATAATACAATATAAATGCAAATGTATGTATGAATGTGTGTGCATGTTCCATGGTTAATGAACGTAATACATTGGTCATCACGAGCTAGAGAAAGGGTAAGAACTATTACGTATGAGGAAGGTGTTAGACACTTCCATACGTTCGAGAAATTGGTCTTTCTAGGTTTTTCGCTTGCTTGTGTGTCACCAATACAAATGCTTATATATGCTGCTAAGTCTAAGTGCATGTATGAATGCTTGATGCTATGCTCATGTAAATAAAATGCGATGGACGGAAATTAATGTAAATGGACTCAATTATGCATTATGAATCCTAGACTATCGGTTAAAATGATCCGACATAGTAATCATCATCGTCCTATATGTAGATGGAATGTCGACATAAATTAGGGTGCATCAAGATGCACGGGAACTGAATTGAAACATGTATGATTACGTGTGCAAATGCTCTGGCCTTTGGGCTGCTCTGGCCTTGGCAAGACCGCACATCCTAGCCGTGCAGCCTGCACGTGGTTCGGGAAATAACCACAGATTAGTGGCCCTTTTCATCATACAACGGGGATGCAACATGATGCAAGCATGAAAGCAAACACTGGGACATCATGAGTGAAGTATGATGAATGCTTTTAAGGGTTAAACATTGATTATGGATGCTCGAAAGTTCTCCCCTGACCTCCCTTACTCGCCGTTGGCCATCCACGTCTCCCATAACCATAAAGTCCGACAGGTGAGATGTACTGGAGGCCGTTTGAGATAGGGAGAGGCTAGGTTGGAGAGGAAACAACCATGGCACAAGAGAGAACATATATAAAAAAAAGAGAGCATGACTGTAAGGTGATGGGTGCCACCAAATATGCATGCATGCGGATAGGAAAAAAGACCAAAGCATAACCACATTGAAAAATCACTGAAACGCCAAGAAAATAATCGTGTAACAGGAGGTAGATTGAAGGTTATGAGGGTGGGTGTACCTGCGTGATTGATGGAGTTTTGTCTCTCTCGGTAGGCATGGTTGGCGATGGGCTCGCCAATTGGGTTCTGGAGTGGAGGAAGAGAAGGATGACTAGTCTGGTGGGTTGTGGGTTGTCATGGTGTGATGGAGGTGCGGGAGGACGGGAGAGGTGTGGGTTTGGCTTAGGGAAGGAGGAAGGGTTGCTCTCTCTCTCTCTCTCTCAGTTCAGAGCTCTCTTCCTCTCCTTCTCTTCTCTCTCTTTTCACGTTGTATGGGTCCTTCTGGGAGAGGAGGATGGGTTGTTGGAGTTAGTTTTGATGGGTTGTTTGGATGGTGAAGATCTGGTTGTGTTGGGCAAGGAGAGGAGAGCTTGGTGGTTGTTGGTGTGAGCCTGGTTGAGACGTGGGTTGTAGGGAGGATGGGTTGCTGTTGGAGGAGAGGCTTGAGAGTTGGCTGCAGGTGCTATGTGGGTCGTGTGGAGTTGGGTTCTTCACTGGAGAGGTGGTGGGTTGCGTTGGGTTCTAGTGTTAGGTTTGGTCAATGAGGGAGGTTGCTGTTGGAGGACGGGGAATGGTCGTGTAGGCTGTGTGGTGGAGAGGTGACTGTGGGGGTGCTAGTGTGAGGCGCAGGCTGTGGTGCAGTTGGGGCTCAGTGGATGCTTGGGAAGGTGGATGACTATTGGGTGGTGCTGGCGACGTTGGACTGAGGAGAGGCTCAGTGGATTTGGAGGTGAGGATGGGCTGGTGCTGGAGGACGAGGAATGGCCGTGTAAGCTGTGTAGTGGAGAGGTGGTTGTGGGGGTGCTGGTGGGTTAAGGTGTAGTTGGATTCTCCTTCTCTCTCTCTCTCTCTCTCTATTTTCCTTGTTTCTTGCTTGGATAGGAAGGAGGGAGGAAGGGTGAGGTGTTAGATGTGGTTTGGAGGAAGATGCCACTGGATGGGAGAGGAAGGTGTCAGGCTAGTGTGGTTCTGGTTTGTTAGGTGCTTGTTGGCTGGAGAGGCTGAGTTGGGTTTAGTTGGAGGCTATGCGATGGTGGAGGTGTAGCGAGGTGTGTGGTCCCCAGCATGAGAGGAGGATGGGGGCTAGTCCCTCGATGGTGCGGGCTTCCAGGTACATACTTCTATTCCTCTCTAAGGTATGATATGGATAGAGTTACGCTGCACATTTCTTATTCTTAGGTTGACTTCTGTCTTCGTCTTTTGTCTTCTGTTTCTTTTATACCCTTGCGGATGTTTATTTCTTTTCTAGCTCACTCGCCTAATCTAACCCTAGCATTTTATCTTGCTCTAGGAGGTGTAGGATCTTCGAGGAGTTTGGACATTTCGTCTGGCTCTGATGGATGATGGCTCCTTCGCTACTTGGTCATCTTGGTAGTGTCCACTGAGGATGGGTAGTTTGATCCGACACAGGCAAGCTTTCCAATTCTTGTCATTAGGCAAGATAGTTGTTAATATGCAAAATGTTTCTTTTTGTTTTTCTGATTTTCTAAAAAAAAATTTTGGTTTTTGATTTTTGATGATTATTTTTTAAAATTTTTGATGTTTTTTTATTTTTTGATGTTTTATTTTTGATTGATTCCTTTTTTTTATTTTTGATTTTTTTTTCTAATTTTTTATATTTTAAATGCATGAGAATGATGATATTGAACAAGAAATAACAGAGAAAACATGGGAAAAGAATACAACTCCGATGCATACTGCTGACTACTTTATTGATGTCGCGTTATTCATGCTATCGAGGTCACTAACTAATTTGGCAGCACCATCAGATACGTTGCTGCTGTTGAAACTACTAGCTGATATCTTTTGTCTGAGGTCTAGAGCGCTAGCAGTCTCAATGCAACATTGGCGTACACTAAGCAGGATAGGAGATAGGAAGAAGACTCTGGAGCCTGCAACATCCTTAAAGTCTAGAAGCTCAGGTGAGGATGCATCAAGCAGATCCGAGTGCGCTGGTGTAGGTGTGTGAGTGTGTGCAGTTGTTAGTGTGTGGACTGCCTCCTACGAGGCAACATAGATGACATCGAGCCTTAAGGCACTCGACGGACAACTGTTTCACTCTCTGGAATGCCATACAGGACCTCATTGACCGTAAGGTCATTGTCAACACCTAGGATGCAGGGTCTACACCCACCCAAGCACAAGCACCAACACTAGCATGAGCACAACCACACCCCAACATAGTCAATCAACCTCTCCCTCAACACACTAATCCGGGAGCACCCGAGACTTCAGGGGTTCACTGCCTCTTTCCTGTCGAGTCCAGCACTTCCCTGCTAGACCCATCTGATATTATCCACCTTGTCTCTAAAGTGTTCCCCTCTTAGTTGTATTAGTCCTTTCTCTCCGGTTTAGGACCCGTCGTCGGCATGATCCACTTGGCCGTCAGGACAGAGCATGCGGTTGCACCGCCTACCATACAATCGTCCCCTGTTACACCCATTTGCCTTGAAGCTAGACCCCAGTCAGCTCCTACCCAACCCATCCAGTTAGCTACTTACCCTACCATGCCTTCCACCAGTAAACCAATGGTCCAGCTAGAGTTAGCGACTTGTACACCCCTGGTCATTAATTTGACTAAGGATATCCACCAAGTCTTGTATGACTATGCCACAGAAATGTGCGCAGAAATCACACAGTCTGGATGGATATACAAGCTCCCAGCTCTGGTCCCTAGGGCAAGCCACCCAGCACCACCTCCACCTTAGTAAACAAGTCAGCCCCCTAAGCCCGTCACCAAGGAAGTAACCCCCAAGTCCACCACAAACACTGCCAGCAAATCCCCAGATGATGTCACCTCCCAGCTCAAGAAGGTCAAAGTCGACATATCCATCTAAGACCTCATCCATACCTCGGCTGAGCACTAGGAGGCCTTCCTCAGGGTATTCTAGGTAGCCCATGTATCCCCCATCATTGAACCTACAACCCTCGAAAACATGGTAGGCATAATCGTAACGCCGTAGGTTATCTCCTTCTCATCTCAGGAGTAGCCTCTGGTGGGCACTAATCACAACCAACCGCTATTCGTCACCATGCAGTTTTAGAAGTTCTAAATTCCCTTGACACTGGTTGATAATGGCGTAGGTCTAAATATCTACCCCTTGCGTACCCCAAGCAAAATCAGATTCAAAGTCGATGATATCACACCAGCCGTCAAAGGAATGACCTCTTTTGACAACACGCACGACGATGTGTTGGGGGTTTTGGTCATCCCTCTGACTATCGATCCAGCTCAGTTCGACATCGAATTCTATGTCATTGACCTTGAGCTTGCTTTCAATCTTATGCTTAGACGCCCTTGCCTGCACAAGCCTCAAGTCATCCCATCAACCTTGCACCGCATGATCAAGTTCTACTATGGTGATGACATTGTCATTGTCATGGTAGAGAACTTTGGGAAAGATGAGGTTGACGTGGTCTCTTCTGTTGATCTCTAGACTGTCCATTTCAATCCCAAGCCATCGGATGTACTCTATCGTGTTAACCGTTTCGAACCGGTCAATTTTGTTCCAAAACTCGAACACGTTAGCTTCCTGTCCATTCATAACCACCCCCAATGATGGTTGAGAACCTCTATCACCGATGGGGGTACAAAAAGGGAGCACCACTTGGGCGATACGATCAAGGGATCATGGAGTCCGTCAAGGCAGAGGAAAGAAGAGACTGCGAAGGACTTGGACACCAGGGACCACATGAAAGCACGTGTAGGCACCGAAGGCTGCTTATCCCTAAGGATATGACTAACTTTGTTAGTGCAGGTGTGATGGACCCAAACAAGAACCCATCCCTAGTCATTGCGGTGCAGCAACAGTAGAGTCCAACATAAGATGTCGAATGGGTTTGCGTCGAGGATTACTACACGGACGAAGACACCTTGAGTGCAATTGACCCAAGCCCCCACAGACAGAACAAAGCAGCAGCAGGCAACAGTCCCAGTATCCACCTGTTTGACTTTGCCGCCCCCTTCATCAGCAGCAGCATCACAACTACAGTCAGTCACAGCAGCAACATCACAATCAGTCACAACAGCAACATCGCAGTCAGTTGCAGTCACAGCAGCATCACAATCAATCGCAGTCATAGCAGCATCACAATCAATCACAGTCACAGTAGTAGCATTACAACCACAGTCAGTCACAGTCACAGCAACAACACCACAGTCACAGTCAATCGCAGAACTAGCATCACAATTTCAGTTAGCCACATTAGCTGCACACCCAACAGGGTTGCCAGTGACGGCAGCAGTCCAGATGCAGCAGTTCAACAGTAGTAATATCCCAACCTTTCCTATTCCCAGATCTTTGGTACAGTTGGAGTCTTGCACCTACCATGTCGACTTCGCCTCGGACAAGAGGAGGGCGTAGCCATCGAGACCCACGTAGACGTAGTGCTGAATGATCTGGAGGAACTATTTCAGGAACAAGTAGCGGTCTTGACAGAGGACGCAGTCGAAGAAAATAGAAACAGGAAAGGAAAAGCAATAGCATCAGAACCAGAACTCGCCCTACCCCAGACCCACTGGAGTCCTCCAGCAACCATGGTTGTTGAGGAAGGCAAGATAGTCAAGACTAGACTAGAGGAGTTAATTGCTAAGCAGCTAGGAGGCGGGTCTAGCTGGTACTTGTAGCATAAGCCTTGCATTGAGATAGACGAGGGTAAAAAAAAAGACCTTGAGGTAGGCTCCCTAGAGAGCCTATGGGGCGGCCCCCGGAGCAGTCACAGTAGGGCGACAGTTGGGGGAAGATTATTGTAAATAGTACAAAAAACAAAAAAAAAATCATAAAAAAATACAAAAACCCAAAAATACTAGAACTACTGTAGCAGAGGGAGAAGAACAGGCCAACACCTCAACAAAGAAGAAGAGTGCAGGACTGGAATTCACGCAGTGCAGTTACAAGAATACCAAGGTTAGTGTGACTCTCTTCAGGCACAGACAGGGGCAAGAGTCAGAACAGATCCTCTCCTTCGATATCACTGACTCCACATTCCAAGAGGAGGTATCGTCAGAGCTGATAGCATACAAGGAGGAGGGCGACATGGGTGTCAATGATCCAGAATATGTGCTGGAATACCACCCTCACGACGACAATCCAGAAGGTCCAAATTTGCACGTCGAGGAGATCATAGAGGTAATGAATATCGGCACATCAGGCGATGTTAAGGAGGTCTGCATCAACACCAGATTGTCTCCACAGGTAATGATAGATTTTATCACATTTCTGAAGGAGTACAGTGATGTCTTTGCCTAGAGTTATGATGATATGATCAGACTGGATGTTGAGGTAGTAGTATACACCTGTCGTTGAAGCCGGATGCCAAGCCAATCAAGCAGAAACTCAGAAGATGACACCTGCAGTGGCTTTTCAAACTGAAAGAGGAAATCATGAAGCAATATCAAGTCAAGTTTCTTAAAGTCATCCTTTACCCAGAATGGCTAGCCAATGTAGTTCCAATGTCGAAAAAAGACGGACGGGTTTACATGTGCATTGACTATAGAGACCTCAACAAAGCGAGCCCGAAAGATGATTTCCCACTACCTCACATTGATGTACTAGTGGATAACACCGCAGGACACAAGATGTTATTATTCATGGACGGCTTCTCAGGCTACAACTAGATCAGAATGGCAGAGGAGGATATGGAGAAGACATCATTCATCACCCCTTGAGGGGTCTTCTGTTATAGAGTGATACCGTTTGGACTCAAGAATGTCGGTATTACGTACCAAAGGGCAATGACAACACTCTTCTACGACCTCATGTACCAGGACATCGAGGTGTACGTAGACGACATGGTTGCCAAATCCAAAGAATCCGAGGACCATCTTGCCTGCCTGAGAAAGCTGTTTGACCGCCTGTAGAAGTATAAGTTCCAGCTGAATCCCAGCAAATGTGTGTTTGGCGTGTGATCTGGAAAACGCCTGAGATATATAGTTAGCCAAAGGGGGATCGAGGTCGACCCTAATATAGCCAGAGCCATCATTGACATGCCCCCTCCTACTACGAAGAAAGAGGTCCGAGGATTGCTAGAGCGCCTACAGTACATCAGCCATTTCATCGCCCAGCTCACCCTTATATGTGAGCCAATCTTTAAGTTCCTAAGGAAGAATGCTCAGATCACCTGGAGCGTGGAATGCTAGGCCACCTTTGACAAAATTAAACAGTTGTTAGCTAGGCTGCCAATCTTAGCCCCCCCAACATCGGGAAGGTCACTCTTTATTTATCAGTTACACAAAACTCAATGGGTGTCGTATTGGGTCAGTACGATGAAACAAGCTGTAAAGAAAGGGCAATACACTACCTAAGTAAGAAGTTCAATGATTGCGAAGCCAGGTATACCACCATTGAGAAGGTCTGCTTATCCCTTGTCTAAGCCACTCAACGCCTGCAGCACTACATGATGGCGTATTCGATATTACTATTGTGTCGCCATGATCCAATGAAGTACCTGTTCTAGAAGCCGACGTTAGTGGGCAGATATGTCAAATGGCAGGTTTTGTTATCCCAATACGACATCACCTTCGTGACGCAAAAATCAGTGAATGGACAAGCCTTAGCAGATCACCTAACTGATTTATCTTTACTAGAGTATCAGCCCTTGCAAACCTAGTTTCTCGATGAAAACATATTGTTCACCATGGATGATTTAGAATCTGAGGAGTTAGAACACCAGAAGCAATGCGGCCTCTACTTCGATAGGGCTGTGAACAAGAAAGGTCAGGGCATCAGGACAGTATTGGCAACGCCAGAAGGGTAGCTCATCCTGTTTTTCAAGAAGTTGTCGTTCCAGTGCACCAATAATAAGGCGAAGTATGAAGCATGCATCCTTGGCCTACAGGCTGCATTAGAGTATGGTGTATGAAAGCTGTAGGTCCATGGTAACGCCCTGTTGATCATATCCCAAGTGAACGGGAGTTGGAAAACAAATGACCCGAAACTGGTGCCAGACCACTCATATCTTCTGAAGCTCATGGCAGGATTCGAGGACATTTCCTTCTCTTTCATGAATAGAGCCAAGAACGCATATGCAGACATGCTGGCAACTCTAACATCGTGGTTGTCCATACCAGACGACTACGTGGTGGATGTATCGATGACACGAGTGGACTACCCTGTGTACGACATGAGCATGGAAGAAGCTGATCCACTTGAAGAGCTTCCCTGGTACCACGACATCAAGGTTTTCTTGCAGACTAGAAGCCTCCCGCCTGATACTCCCGCTACTGACAGAAAGACCATGCAACGACTTGTGTCGAAGTATGTGCTTGGGGGTGACCATTTGTATAGAAGATCCTACAACCAGATGTTGTTGAGGTGCGTAGACAGAAAAGAGGTTGATACCCAGACATTGCAGATTCATGTCGGAGTATGCGGCCCACACATAAATGGGATCTTACTGGTCAAGAAAATCATGTTACAGGGCTACTACTGGTCGACCATGGAAGCGGATTGCTGTCAATTCGTTCGAAGGTGCCACAATTGCCAGATCCACGGGAATCTGATCCACGCTCCCCCTCATCAGCTGCATAGTATGTCCGTGCCCTGGCCCTTCTCAATATGGGGAATTAACGTCATCGGAGCCATTCATCTCGTAGCCTCCAATGAGCATCACTTCATCTTAGTAGCGATTGACTACTTCACCAAATGGGTGAAAGCGGCTTCCTACAAGGTAGTCACCGTCGTGGTTACAGAGAAGTTTATCTAGAACAACATTGTAGCTTGATACGAGGTCCCTCACGTCCTCATCTCCGATAATGGGAAGAACTTCATAGCTAGGAGGGTGGAGGATTTCTTACAGACCCTCCGCATCAAACATCATACATCCTCTCAATATCGCCCGCAAATGAACGACACTGTGGAGTTCGCCAACAAGAACCTCACAAAGATCTTGAAGAAGATGGCAGAGACTCATCGGGATTGGCATGACCAGCTCTCCTACGCATTATAGGCCTACAGGACATCTATCCAGACTTCTACAGGGGCAATGCCATACTCATTGGTCTACGACATGGAGGCAGTTCTCCCCATCGAAGTAGATATTCCGTCACTTAGAATCCTGAGAGAAGTAGAGCTAGAGGAGGCGGAATGGGTTGAAGATCGGTGCATACAGTTGAACGTAATAGACGAGCACAGATTGTAGGCCTTGCATCATGTCCAGTGCTATCAGAAGCGCATGGTCAGGTCTTATCAGAAGAAGGTCCAACCCAGAAGCCTAATGCCAGGAGATTTGGTGCTGAGGGCAATTCATTTACCCAATGCTCGTGGAAAGTTTCGACCTAACTGGTGAGGTCCTTTCATCGTCAAGTAGGTTTTCTCAGGAGGAGCTGTAATCCTAGAGGATATAGATCACGTTGAGCAATCTGAGCCAGTCAACACATGTTACCTGAAGAAATATTACTAGTAACTGGGTCCTGGCATGCTTGGCAAAGTCTTTTCCCTTACATTCGATCACCCTGCATCATTGCATTCTGCATTCCACATTTGTAATCCGCATCCTGGCATCTGTTCATTCTGTTTTATTGCATTCACACCGTGTTATTGTAACATGCATCCCTACATTCATATGGCATATGCGCTCGGCATCTATATTTTTGCTTCTTGTATAAGCCTGCATACGCATACACCATCTGCATATTGGTTCGATGATGAAAATCGAAAAAGCTTAGCCTACCTTGGGAAAGGTTCTCACGTCCCGAGGAGTTCTATCTAGATAGCCTAGCAAGTGAGAAAACCACCTCCCATTGATAACAACACGAAGCTTTCAAACTCTCTAAGGACCCACACCTCCAAAAGGAAGATAAAATGCTAGGGTGTGAGCAAGAGTGAGAAAGAAATATCATAATATGCAGAGGGCTCAAAAAGAAATGAGAAGACAAAAGGCGAAGACAGAAGCCAACCCTAGAGAGAGGTGTGTGTGGGCCAACTCTACCCCTACTATACCTTGGGGAGGAGTCGGCGCATACCCCTACTATATCTTCTAGTGGAAAAGTCAGAGAAGATTCTAGATGACATGGACGCCTCCTAGGTGTCTAGATGCAGATTCGATGCCTTCAAGACGCCGCACCAAATACTTTTGACTCGGTGTTTTTTAGATAAGATTCTCACTTGTAAATATCTTGAATTCAAAATTCAAGATTAAATTTTGTCTTCATATTTGTCTTCAACATATACAAGTCCTTGTAAGCCTATAAAAGGACCACTTATGTAGATCTATGGAGCTCTCATCTAGATTTTAGACTCTTTTTCTTTCTGTATTTTCGGAGATCTAGAAGATCAACATTATAACCAAGTTCTGTTTAATAAAATTATTTTTCCTTTCATTATGTCTTTCATTTCTCCTTCTTCTTTCTCTTTTAATTTAAAGCTTTGTGTAATCATGTTTGGTTAATCTTCTAGGTCTAGGGTAGAGACAAAGTTTATTTAGATTGAGATGTATGATCATGCTTTCTTCTCTTTCTCTTTGTGCTTCATGCAATGAGTATGTGGGTTGGATGTATATTACATAAATTACTCATAAAATCGATAAACTTTGATAAACTAACATTGAGTTCATCTTTTTAGTATATGCTTATAGATGATTTAATTGGGGGTTGTGTATATAATGTTGATTTCATCATATATCATCTGATTTAACTTGGTTCGTGTGTTTTTACTCCTAACCTTGATATTCTATGATGCATATTTTAGCATATAGTTTATTCTTGTGTGGATAAAAATCATTAAATCAAGTTATTTAGATCAATAGAGAATAAGAGAATAAACATGATCATGCGTTCTCAATTCTATGTAAATGAATTTGAAGCCCTAGGTATTAATTAATCTATTTGTTTCTTGACCTTTTAGATTTAGTTTTAAACGTCATCCCTCTCACATTTCTTCTCAATAATTGACAATAAATCTTTATTATTCTTAAACACTTTTCTTTTTGGGATCGACCTGTATTTATCGACGTACTACATTGGATGTCGTGCACTTGCGGTAATTAAAACGAACACATCAGCAATAGCCTGCATCTTACGGCTTGGTATCAGATTTCTGTGTCTACCAATAGTCTACATCTTTTGGCTTGACGTTAGACCTCTGTGTCCACCAGTAGCCTGCATCGTTCGACTTAGCGTCAAACTTCTGCGTCAGCCAATAGCCTACTTCTTTTGGTTTGGTGCTAGACTTTTGAGTCCGCTAGTAGCCTGCATCTTTCAACTTGGCATCTGACTTCTGAGTCTACTAGTAACCTACATCTTTCGGCTTGGCATCAAACTTCTATGTCTGTCAATGGCCTGCATCTTTCAACTTGGCATCAGAATTCTATGTCCACCAATAGCCTGCATCTTTCGGCTTGGCATCAGACTTCTGTGTCCGTCAATAGCCTGCATCTTTTGGATTGGCGTCAGACTTCTATGTCCACCAATAACCTACATCTTTGGACTTGGTGGTAGACTTCTGTGTCCACCAATAGCCTGCATCTTTTAGCTTGATGTCAGACTTCTATGTCCACCAATGATCTACATCTTTTGGCTTGGTGCTAGACTTCTCTGTCAATAGCCCACGTCTTTCTGCTTGGCATCAGACTTCTATGTCTACTAGTAGCCAGCATCTTTCGGCTTGCGTCAGACTTTTTTGTCCGCTAATAGCCTGCATCTCTTGGCTTGGCGTCGGACTTCTATGTCTGCAAATGGCTTCTCACTCATCTTCTAGCTTGGCATCGAACTTTTGAGTCCATCGATGGCCTCCTGTCCATCGTCAGGCCTTATGCCTATTGATGTTTATCAATCAATTGGTAAGTCCAAGGCTTACCCCATCCTATCACCTCGAGCTAGTAGTCCTAACTAAGTGGTTGACAACCGTCATACTACCCAAAGTAGGTTAGCAAGCCTGTCGATCTTCCCACTCCCCTCATTTTGCATTCTCCATGCTGGTAGCCCCAACTACCTAGTTGACAACCGTCATACTGTCCAAAGTTGGATGACAACCGTCAAAATGTTCGACGTCCCAACTGGCAAGACCAATTGACTT
>JAMKQA010009765.1:0-17064 GCA_024699735.1 Posidonia australis | reverse complement strand
ACACAGATGGAGACAAAATAGGACTACATTATGCCAAAGAGGTTACATATTCTGTGCCTTAGCCTTCTTAAATACTAGGGCACCTAACTGGTCAAATGACCAAACTAACCCTAAACAAAGATATAATTCAAGACATATTTACAACATTCTTCTCCAACCATTGCCCTCTTTTCGTCCTTCTCTCTCGCACGATCTCAGGCTCTCGTCCTTCTCTCTCTCTCTCTCACTCGTTGCCTCACCCCGACGCCAACCCTCCCATTTTAACGTCGTCTCATCGTGGACAGCCACCCAGAGACATTGCTGACAGTGCAAGGTTTGGCATGGATAGTGTTGCAGGGTATGGAGCATGGTGGCGATGTGTTCCTCATGCGTTCTACTATGCATTCTTCGCATTACTTCCCTTCTTAGGGTCCCATACATACATAGGTCGTAAAACACCAAAATACCATGCAATACAGAAAGCTAGGGAGAAACCACAAAGACAATTAGAGAAATAAACACAATCTACTATAATTAACAATAAATATGCATATAACTACTGATAACTAAGTTCCAACTTATCTAGATTACACACAAATGGATATTAATTCTAGTTATAGATCTTTTATCATTTTTGGATTTCTAGACTAGCATTCCGCATTCCCATCCCCTCGTAAGCCATACGTGAGCTCAACCCATGGTAGTCACCCACGGTTGGCCCTTAGTGGGTACAGATATTACGTTCTAACCCTTTAAAAGAATTTCATCTTTGAAATTCGTCTCTAATAGAATAAATGAGGGTACTACGATCGAACGTCTACCTTACATCTTTGAGCAATGATGTTGTCACTGAACTAGTACCAGAGGAATCACTTTATCTTTGAGAATCTATTCCTTCCGATCAAGAATCTGAACATCATCCTTTACCATGGTCAAGTCCTTCTGCAACTCCTTTGGTTGTACTAGTATTACTTGGGATGCATTTTTCAAATACTTTCTTAATATGGAAACATGAAATACGCTATGCATGCTTGAAAGATCCGAAGGCAAATCCAACTCATATGCAACCTCACTGATCATTTTGGAAATCTTGTAGGGCCCAATGTAGCAAGGACCTACCTTTTCCTACTTGCCAAACCTTGTCACCTTTTTAGTTGGTGATACCTTTAGGAAAACGAAGTCTCCTACTTTGAATTTCAAAGGTCTTCGTCTTCTATCAACATAACTCTTCAGTCTACTTTATGCAGCTACCAGCCTCTTTCGAATTAAGTCCACTCTGTCTGCATATTGCAGCACAATCTTTGTGCCCAAAGTTTGACGTTTGCCTACTTTGCTCTTACAAGTAGGTGTTTTGCACGGTCTACCATACAAAGCTTCATATGATACCATTCCAATATTGGAATGGTAACTATTGTTGTGGGTAAACTCAATCAATGGCAAATATTTCTCTTAACTTCCTTTCAAATCCAAAGTACAAGCCCTCAACATATCTTCTAGTGTCTAAATAGTCCTTTCAATCTAACCATTTGTTTGAGGATGGAAGATGATGCTAAAATTCAATACCGTACCAAATGCCTCTTGTAATGCCTCCTAAAACCTCCTTGTAAACCGTGTGTCTCTATCAGACACAATCAACATAGGAACTCCATGCAATAGAACTAACTCAGACACATACAACTCTGTTAGCAATGATAATGTGAGATTTACCCTTATAGACAAGAAATGTACTGACTTTGTAAGTCAGTCGATGATTACCCATATTGTGTCATTTTTTTCTTCTGGTCTTGGGTAATTCCATCACAAAGTCTATAGAGACATGCTTCCATTTTCAAACTGGAATATCCAGAGATTGTAGAGTCCCTCTAGGCTTCTAGTGCTGAATGTTCACCATCTGGTAGGTTGCACACTTCTCTATATGCTCAACAATATCTTTCTTCATCTCAGACCACCAAAAGTTTCTTTTTAGGTCCTTGTACATCTTTGTACTTCTTGAATGAATTATGTATCTAGACCAGTAGGTTTCATCCAACAATCTCCACTTTACTTCTTCCACCTATGACATATATATAGGTGCAAGGCGTACCTCAACCCAACATCTATACCAACAAAGAAGTGAGGTGGCTTCCCTACCTCCAGTTTTTCCTAGATTTCACGTACGAAGGGGTTTAGTTGTTGAGTAGTCACAATTGCTTCCAGTAACCTTAGACGAATAGACAAGTTAGCTATCCAAGCTCCAACAAGTCCCTGAGACTGCCTCTATGGTCTACACTCAACCAAACCTCCCAACATGCGCCATTCCTTAACCATTAGGCTAGCCATGACATGAGTGTGTCTTCTCAGTGCATCCACGACTGCATTGGCCTTCCTTAGGTAGTAGGATAGACAAAAGTTATAGTCCTTAAGATATTCCACCCACCTCTGCTGTCTTAGGTTCAAATCTTTTTGTGTAAAAATATATTTCTAACTCCAATGGTTTGTAAACACTTCAAACTATTTGCCATACAGATAATGTTTCCAAATCTTTAGTGCAAATACAATTGTAGCCATCTCTAAATTATACGTAGGGTAATTCTTTTTATGGTCCTTCAACTGGCAGGAAGCATATGCTACCATCTTACAATGTTGCATCCAAACATACCCCAATCTGATTCTACAAGCATCGTTGTATACCATGAAACTACCACTTCTAGAAGGTAGAGTCAAGACTAGAGATTTGACCAAAAGAGCCTTCAACTCATTAAAACTTTCTTCATATCGCCAATCCCACATAAACGACACTTCCTTTCGAGTTAGTCTAGTTAAAGGTGCTACAATATTGGAAAAATCCTAAACGAACCTTTGATAATATTCTGCCAAGCCTAAGAAATTTCTGATCTCTGACACATTCTTGGGTCTGGCCCAATTATTCATTGATTTCACTTTAATTGGATTCACTTTAATGCCTTGTCCTGAGATGATATGGCCAAGGAATGTGCCTTCTTTTAGCTAAAACTCACATTTAGAGAACTTTACATAAAGTTAATGTTGCCATAGCATCTCCAACGCAGTCCTTAAATGCATCTGATGAGTTTCCATGTCAAAAGAGTACACCAACACGTCATCTATAAACACCACAAATTGATCTAAGTAGAGCCTGAATACTCTATTCATCAAGTCCATAAAGGTAACCAGAGCATTTGTTAATCCAAATGACATGACCAAGAACTCGTAATGGCTATTCTAGGTCCGAAAGGCCTTCTTATGCATATCTGATTCCTAGATCCAAAGCTGGTGATAGCTTGATCTCATGTCAATCTTCAAAAAGAATGAAGCTCCTTACAGTTGATCAAACAAATCATTTATTCTAAGCAACAGGTATTTGTTATTTACAGTAATCTGGTTTAGCATCCGATAATCTATATATAGCTAGAGTAAACCATCTTTCTTCTTGACAAATAAAACAGGCACACCCTAAGTTGATACACTTGACCTGATAAACCCTTTGTTTAGTAGGTCTTGCAATTAGCTCTTGAGCTCTTGCAATTCAGCAAGTGCCATCCTATAAAGGGCCTTTGAGATAGGACTTGATCCTAACACCAAATCGATCAGGAACTCCACCTCCCTATGTGGCAACATACTAGGTAACTCCTTTGAGAAAACATCCAGGTACTCGTAAACAACTGGTATATCTTGTACCCCTAGAGTAGGCAAGGAGGACATGACTACATTGGCCAAATATCCCACACAATCTTTTGCTAGATATTGGTAGGCCTTTATCGCTAAAATCACCTTCTTCGGCACACTTGGTTTTATTCCTTGTACCAAATACTAGGCGAGGACTTGATCCTAACACCAAATCGATCAGGAACTCCACCTCCCTATGTGGCAACATACTAGGTAACTCCTTTGAGAAAACATCCAGGTACTCGTAAACAACTGGTATATCTTGTACCCCTAGAGTAGGTGAGGAGGACATGACTACATTGGCCAAATATCCCACACAATCTTTTGCTAGAGATTGGTAGGCCTTTATCTCTAAAATCACCTTCTTCGGCTCACTTGGTTTTATTCCTTGCACCAAGCACAAGTCTTGGCCTAGGCATTCCGCCAACACCCACTTCTTTACATAGTCAATCATTGATGAATGTTGTGTTAGCTAGTCCATGCCTAGTATTACATTATACTCCTACATATTCATTATTATCAAATTAGCCTTAAAATCCTTATCTCCCAACTTAACGTCAACTGACCGTAGATACTTCCATACTAGGCTGTGCTCCCCCAATGGAGTCATCATGTTAAGGTTAAAAGCTAACTTAACTGCCTATCTCTGGTATTTACTGCAATCGACTCAAAGATAAAGAAAATTGAACTTCTTGAGTTAAATAGTACTCTGACCATTCAGTTAGCCACCAGAAAGGAGCTTAGAAATAACACATATCACAACAACAAACCATAATTATCATTGTGACCATGCCGTTAAATAAGACCTTGTGCGATCGAGGTTTGTGAGAGACCGATAAGACCACAACAAAGAGATGAATCTAAGGAAAGACACTCGACTCGAAAATATCGAAAATGCGAATGCAAAATCTGCAAGATAAGGAAAATGTAGAGTCGCCACTTAACCTATTTAGGACCAGAAGATGAGGAAAACCGAATGCAGGAAATGCGAGAAAATGATGTAGAAATGCAGATGCAGTGCTCTATACCTAATAGATGCAACACATTGATCATTATGGACGAAAGAAAGGATAAAGACTCCTGTTATACATGAGAAATGTATTAAACACCCCTATGCACTCGATGAATCGGTCTTTCTTGGCAATTCACTCACATGTGCGGCTAATGCTAAATGCATGCTTGCTTATTGCTTAATGCCTAATGCCTAATGATGGATGGATGCAGTATGCCAAAATACAGGAGAAAATATGTGATGTAGGCAAGAACATGTAATGTCTAATGCTAAGTGCAGGAATGCAGGGAAAGTATGCAAGAAACAAATGGGAGAACTCAAAATTAGAATGTGCTCAGCTCAACAGAGTGGTCTGGATCAAATGGCTCGTGCTAACGATTCGCGTCGAAAAGTCGCATTGGTGAATTACGCCAACTAGTTGCACTATCGGGGTGCATCGAAGGATTTACAGAGAGACTTATGAGCTCTGTCATGGCAAAACGACAACATGTAAGGATGCAAGGATGCTATGCAATGCCTAGGAAGCTTGAGTGAATTAGGAGGAGCACTACGGTGTAGATAGAATCCTATGGGATGTACTAGATTGCTCCACCTATCTCCCTTACCATTGATGGGTTTCGTTGGTGTCCGCGACAACAAGCTCAGGCTACGACATGTTGTTCCTGCGTTGCCATATGGTAGAGGAAGCAAACGAAGATGCGAGGATACGGTGTAGTGGGTGATGCATGCAATGCTAGGCCTTCCTCAACCTTCAACAAGCCTCACTAGAGTTTGCAGGCTCGACCAAACTTGAAGATGACTATGAGCTCCGAGGAACACTCGAGAACCTCTTAGTGATGTGAGGGGAAGGTGAAGGCACACTTGGGACTAGTCACCACGTGCTCATGGACCAACGACCTAGCACAAGCTAAGACCTTGTAGCCGACAGCTAAGAAATGCGATGCAAATGGTGGAAAATAGAGCAAATTCAAAGAGAACAAAGGAAATAGCAATGCAACAGTAAGCAAAGGAGGAAAACACAAAGACATAGGGTTGAATGGATGCTCATCTGAGTGTGCATTAGTTGTCCTTCCAACGACTCATGTTGGTGTCACTCTGGCTCGTGGCTCGATGGTGGCAAAGGCAGTGTTGAGGCTGTACAGAGGGGCAATACAAAGGCTTGGGATGGTACTGGGGTGTTCAGACATGTGATGTAGTGGCCATCCGCGTGGGTGGTGTAGTGGTTCAATCTGGGAGGTCAGAGTAGGGTGTGCAATGGTTGGCGTGGTGAATGCGATGGAGGTGGCCAGAGGGTTATGCAGTGGCTTGCCTGGGAGAGCTTGGTGCAATCACTCTAGAGAGGAAAATTGAAGTGGCACAGCTCCGAGGGCAGGTCCAAGTGCATGAGTGTTGCCCCTCAAAAATGGTTGTTTTGTTGTGAATTCAAAGGAAGAGGCGTGCGTGGGTGGCTTGCAGGCTTTGCAAGGTGACAGGAGATGGTTCAGAGCATGCAAAGGTTGTGCGATGCAAAAGGGCGTTGAAAGCTTGAGATGAAGGACGGACATGGTGGCAAGGCAATACACAGCAACCTCTATCAAGTTTACTAACACAGGGCACATCGTCGAAAATGTGCGCTACCTAACCGTGTTGGTTACTTCCACCATTAAGTTGTGCTTAGAAATTGTGCTAGAAATGTGTGCCTGAGCAACTCCAAAGCCTACTAGTTGGGTCCTTGGCTAGTTTCTTGGACTTTTAGCAGGCCTAGGTCGATGGGTTGGCTAGGGTTTGAGGTTAGTATAGGGTTTTTAGTTAGTTTAATGTGTGAAAAGAGACTTTGGTGTTAGGAATTACCTTATCGCCACTGAGTGAACTCTATCGGAGAGTTTGTCTACACATGGCCACCAAATTGAGGTGTCTATAGTCATTAAGAATAGTACTGGATACATGACTACATAGAAGAGTGAAAGTTTACAATACATGGCTCATTACTGCTTCTTACCCTCTACAACATCCCTTGAAGGGCTGACATTAGAGCTGATATCACAAACATGTATTCCTTAGTCAGTTGGTGAGGTGCATTCCCAGCTTTCTTTGGAGGATCAAGGCAGTTCTGTTGAAAATGTCTAACCTTTCCACAATTATAGCACACTACGTTGCCCAAGTTCAGTTACTAACGAGGACATTGCAATGCCAGGTGTCCCGTCTGTCCACAGACGAAGCAAGATCTTTCCCCCCTGTGAGCTGTTGTTTGAGCCTGTCTAACTATATCCAACACTACCCCTCCCAATGAAGTTGCATCTTCCATCAAACGTTGAGCCAGTGCGCTCCTTTCTTTTCTTCCCAGAGTTCCTAGAACTCTCAGAGCTCAGCATCCTAGAAGTAGAAGGCCGTAGGGTAAACATCTTCCCTCTTTCTTTGGACTGGCTTGTCATATACCGCTTGTATTCTTCTTCAAATCGAGCAACCAGCTCTACCGCATCCAACAAAGTTCGACACTAATAGCCCATGACCTTTAGCTTAAGTCCTAGGTTCATTCCTTTTACGAACCACTTGGTTCTACACTCTTCCGTGTTGAAAGACTGCGTAAACTGCTCTAGTCGGGAGAAGGTTGCCTCGTACTCAACCACTGTCATGCTGCCCTACTTCAAATATCTGAATTTTCTATCTAGTCTATCTCTCTTGTGATCCATGAAATATTTCTTAAAAAAGACATCTAGGAAGTCTTCCTTTGAAATCATCAATAGATCTGAGTTTGAGAACTTCAGACGACACATGATTTAAATAATTGATAGTTTATCTTTGTTTTTGAAATCCTTTTCTTTGTGGATTCGATCTATATTTATCGACATGCTATTTTATATGTCGTGCACTTGTGATTAATTAAAACGTACACATCAAGCATCAATAGACTTCAAGAAAATGATACAACTATCACTATAAATCATGAAGTTGATGCTTTATGAAACATTTCAAACCTTAACCTCCCAACTTAATTGTGATTAATAACAATTAATTGGTGATTAAGTTATTTTTAGTGAAGGTTGATGGTTTTGGTATTTTGGTGTGTAATGACCCATAGGTGTGCAAGGCCAAAGATGGGATTAACGTTGAATGTCACTGTACTATCGTGACCCCAAACGATGAATTATTTCATGAATATGTATGTCCAAAGTATCTCCTCCTTCTTTAGGGGTGTTTGCATAAAATTAATGTGAAAATTTTATTAAAGAATTGACTGCGTGAAGAGGACTATAGGTGCATGGTATTGCATTCAAGCGTTGAAAAAAACAAGAAGGAAAGAAATAGACGAGAAGATTGGAGAGGAAGCTAGAGCAGTGGAAGAAAAAAAAAGAATGAGAGGAAGAGGAAGAGGTTCGAGAAAGAGGAAGAGAACAAGAAAGTTGGCTCGTGTTGAGAACAAGTAAGAAAAGAAGAGAAGAAGTAGAGAAGGAAGAGGAAAGAAAGAAAGAAAAAGAGAGGGAGAAGAAGGAAAAAAGAAAGGTACACATCCCATAAGCCTCCATCTTATTTCCAAATTGGGATTTTAGGTGCATGATAGAGTGTGAATGATTATAGTAATTTTTAGAAAATTTTATGAATATTTCTTGGATTTAAATGAAAGTGGGTGGTCGATAGGTAAATAGTGCATGTCTAACTTTGATTTGTGATTTCTTACGATCCGTTTAACAAATTGTTGTATTTCTTGTCCCAAATCATAGAGCTCGTCAAGATCTTCGATTGAGTGTGTGGGTTGCAATTTATTGTTGCTTATGTGTGGTGCGTCCTTAATTCCCATTTTTGGGACGAGTTTTGGATCGTTGGGTTTCAGATTCAGTGATCGCTTGATTCAACATACCATTTTAGTTCAGTATGTTGATTTGACTGTCAGTTCTACCATGAAACCTTGGTCCAATATACCAAATGGGTTCGATATACCGTTCTGCTCTTCTGGTTTGGAACCAAATGGTCTGGTCGATCGATGGATTTCGATCTGTCGAATCAAACCCTTGAGTCATTTCTGTGTGAATTTTAGGTGAGATCTTTGGGGATTATAATAGTATGATTAATAGTTAATCATAACGATGTTTAGGACAATCATTAAAATGATTGTAGGAATGGTTTAAAATGAATTAGCAAGTTTCCACTTGAGGTGTAGATGACATAAATGGCGATATGACTTAGAAATAATAAGTCTCTTCCCTAACGATTTAGAATGAACAATACAGATCATAATGTTGTTCATAGGTCTAGAGGCTGGTTGGTCTTGTGTGTGATTTATTGAAAGAATTATTCAATGGCACTACCTTGCAATGTTTAGTACTGATCTGACTGTGTTCTTGAGGAACATGAGCTAGTAAGTGTCTTACACTTTGGTACCAGAACATAAGGTTTTGGTTGGAGTTTGTGTTAATGTCCAATCTTGTAAGACAAATGGGACTTCGAGGTTTTTGTGTGGCTATTTAGGCCTCACAGGAGAACTGTACAGACTTTGTTTTTGAACTATAACTTTTGATTTCCAGTTTCTTGTGCAACTTTGGACACAGTATTTTGTAGTATTTTCTGGAAACATATTTAATTGATTTTGAAACGGATTTGAAAAGGATTTTGAAACAAAAGAAATGTGTTTGTTTGCAAAGATTTAAATGATTTACCAAAGGAACCATTGAATGATTTGGACAATGGCTTTTTCAAAATATTTAAAAACGTAGTCTCAATTAAGTGGTTTTTCCGTGATGTTTCTATGGTGTTTTGAGATGATTTCTAAAATGATTGAAAATGATTTCCAAAAGAATTTGGAAAAGACATGCATAGTTTGCAAAAAGTTTTGAAAGATTTTTCGAAGTTTTTTGATTGCTAGGGCCAAAAGACCGACAGGACGTGTTACTAAGACTAGAGGGTGTGACAACATCCTTGAGTGGTCGAACACATTACATAGGATGAGGCTAGAGACCAAGAGGTTGAGGTAAGTATTCGTCGAATCTTGGAGGTATGATATTTTAAGATTGTCGTTTATGAGGTCAAGTTTGAGGTCCGTGGGTCGAAGGTTAACTGGACTTAAAGGTATGATACTCTACTTGTTCCTAGTACTAAAGACCTAAGGTACTGACTATACATAGAGACATCGTGGCAACAGACCTAGAGAGTATAAGACCTCCGTGTAGCTTAACGTGATACTTTAGTTAGTACAGATACCGAGAATGTTAGGTGTTGACGAAACCTAAGGGTGAGAAACCTCTAGTTGTTCGGCACAGAGATTGAGACAATGTTTTCAGGATGTCGAGAGAGATGTACCTTGTGGTGAGATCCTATGAGGAGACAACTTTCTCGAGGAGGGTTAGCATAGTGAAAGTCCTACAAAGAGGCAAGATATCAAGATGGATAGACTCCTTTATAGAGTGATTTGTCCGAGACAGTGCAGACACTGTTGGTCGTGTTTTGGTAGACTACTTATGACTAGATGTCGATTACTTGACACCTGGCAACACAACACATAGAGAGGCCTATTGACTAAGACAGATGGACGTCACCATCCGTGACAGTGCAATAGATTCAGGGTTTTACCCCTAACAACTACTTTTGACCAGTGTTTGCTGATATTTGTTTTGCTTGCACCAATGAGTGGCGTTGAGTTGTTTACGTCCATGAGTCATGTTGAGTTGTTTGCGTTCGTAAGTAATGTTGAGTTGTTTGTGTTCATAGATATCGTTGTGGTTTCAGAAATATGGAGTTATGCTAGTTTTTGAGATATGATTTATTTGTTCTAACTGAGTAGAGACTCCATGCTGGTGTGACACTCTTGTGTAGTTGTAAACTTGATTTGGTAGAAGTGACCATTTTAATTGTGTATAAAGTTTTGAAAAACATGCATATATTTAGAAAAGAAAGAAAGAAAATGTTTTTGAAAGACATGTATGATTTTGAAAAGAAAAAGTAAAAATGATTTTCAAAGATATGATTTTAAAAGATTTGTTGCTTGTAGAGCAAAAGTATGTTACTTCGTTGTAGTGTGGCGACATCCAAGAGTAGTCACTTATGGTGGGATGTGCTAGGTAACCTTTAAGTAGTCACTTATGTGTATTTGTTTGATATTTTTCGCAAATATAAGCTAAAATTTAGGAATTTGCTAGCGGTGCTACAGTCAATCGACCACACATCCAAGGATCTAAATAAGTAGTTAAATTTATTTTAGTCAATAATATTTTTATTTACATTATTTACTATTCAATTTAGTTTCATAGTTAATGTGATTAAAAAAAAGTAACTAGAATTGAAGTAATGACTCAATGTCATTCTATTTTTTTTTTTCTTATGGTACTTGTCCAACCATCACATATGATAATTATTCCATAGATTAACTATTGTCATTTCGAACTATTAATGTAGACTTTTAATTCTTCTTTCTCTACTTTAAAGTACTTGTTTATGATCTCATGCTTGATTAATGTCTTTACTTCAATACCTTCTTTTCCCACATTAAGCATATGGTGCAGATAAAGTTCTATTTTTATATTTGTAGGGATAACATTGAAAAACATATATATATATTACTACAGTTTTGACCAACTTTTTTCTAATATTTCCAAAGATGCCTTTAATAATCTTCTACTTTGAGACTTCTTTTCTAATGATAACTACACTTAGATTGTTGTGTCTTTGACTATACATTCTGAACATTTTAGTAATACCTTTATCTTTATCCTTCTGTTTACTTTAATTGCCACTACCACTACAACTTCAACTGTAAGTTGGGATACCATCCATCCAATGGAATCTTTGAATTTTCTCTTTATGCCATTCTTTAGTTTTAGATTCCATTATTACTCTTCAATACATTTCTTTGTCTTCTAGAGAGTTACAATTTATAAGATAAACCATATTATCATCTAAATCTAATATGAGAATAGCATAATAAGTATCTTCATTAAACAAAATCTTGTTTTAGTGTCCTTTAATAACCCTCATATTTGCACATCAACTGCAGATATACATGATTTACACTAAGCTACATTAGTCTACAAGCCAATAAAGTGTTTCTTTTATCTTATATTTGCATCATTTCCTTATCACAGTATTTGCATTATGTGTTTTGTCTATTATTTTTTATTGGATATGTATACAACCTAAATCATTTGATTTAGATGTCTTTTCATTATTACGACCTCCACTACTTTTTGATTTTAAAGAAATTAACATTATGAAGGTTGAAAATAAAAGATAAATGTCATTAATTTAATAAAATAATACATTTCAAATATATTTTTTGATTTTCTACATTTTTTTAGTTTTTTTACAATTATTCCTTTTTTTCAAATTTTTTTGTGATTTTTTAATTATTTACAAAATACTCTGTTTTTTTAATTATAAATATTTTACTATTTTTTTAAATTTAATTATGAATTTTATTTTTTAATAAAATTATAGAATTATTAGGTTAGATTTATGTATTATTAGATTAGATTTATCAACCATGTAATATATCCATTATGTATGTGAGATACACTTTACATAATTATATATCAAGTTATTAACATTAATATTCAAAATAGCAAAATAAACATGAAAAGACCTTAGATCTATATAATATAATGTTATATATAACTAAAATCTACGTTTATACCAAAGATGCACATGTGAACTTAAACAAAAACATGAAATTGCATATAAAAACCAAAGATCTAGCTTACTAAATTGAAGAGAGACAAGAAAATGAATTATACATTTACACCTTGATGAGAAAGATAAGAGAACAGAGAAATTGAAAAGAAAACCACCACTTGTAAAACCTCATCACTCAAGAGAGAAGATTTTTCTTTTAATTCTCACATCTCCTTTTCCTATCAATAATGCATGTTAATCGTTAATCATTTAAAATATTAACAAGTCTAACAATTTCCTAGACTTCAAAAACAATATTCATAATAAATCTTAAATACTAAAAATCTAAAAACAAGTCTCATAACAAAAGAATCCTTTGAGTCTCATCCCAAAATAAACAAAACATATAATTGTCCTAATTCTCTAAAAACCAGGATGGCTTAACCTCGAAATAGGATTCTTGGGACTAAAACCAGTGCCACTACGCTTCTACTCCACTTGAGAAGTTGAATGAACAACAAAAGAAATTTAATAAGTCAAAAGATTCAATGAGTAGATGTGTATCCATCTACAGAAGATACACTAACCCTACACTCAAAAATCTAAATAAATTGTTATGAACTAATTCTTCGTATAATGAAGAAAATAAGATGAAATTGATATGTATACAATTGACAACTATTGAGGAATTTAATAATATAATAACAAGAATGATCTCAAAATTTTCTAGAATTGACAATCTAAGATGTACTTATCAAGATAAAATCTATTTCTTGTAAATCTCTATAAATGTGAATAAGGGAAGAAATATATGTTGGTATATATATAATTTTAAAGAAAACTAATTGAAGAAACAACTAATAGTTTTTAAAATAAATATTGATCAACCACAAAGACAATCTCACTTCGTGGTTAATGTAATCTCTGTCTTGATGACTTCTCATATAGTATTTCCTTGGAAGTTTGAAATATGTGTACATTGGACATTTCAATTACATACTATAGTTGTTATTACTAAGATGTAATTAGAGATCTGAAATCTTACTCCTACAGTGGACCCTTAATATTCATGGCAGTCTAATCTAGAGTAACTCATTTTGAGGTGCTAAAAAAGAAATTCGAGTAACATAAGGATACTCGTCAAAATCTTGAAACCGCTAAAGCCAAAAAGTACAACTAAAAATTTAATTTCTTCATAAAGATCAAATGATAAGTGCAAAACTTTCACTTGAAACAAATTCCACACAAGGCTTAAATTGAATTGACGTCCAAATCTGACATAGAAATTTGTCGTGCAATTGTTCAAGAAGTTTAGAAAAATATTCAACATCATCTTTACGAATAAAAGAGCAAAATTTATAACTTCATGTGTCTAAAACAATTTCAGATCTATTTTTACTACAAGGGCTGAAAATAGCTATATTGGTTCATCCAAAGTTACTATAGGGAATATCCCTGTTAACTTCAACTAACAATAGACTTTCATAAGCAACTTTGTTTACAGTTTAAATCTTAAAACTTGGATGAACTTGAAATAGTAAACAAAGGAAAACACAAGACACATCTATTGCTATTATATGTGCAACAATTATACAAACAAAAAATTTCATATGGATTTGCATAGATAAAATTATATTGATACGCAAGACTTGCCATTTGAGAACTAAAATCAGATTTTAGTGAGCTGCTAACTAGGATATCAGAAGAACATTTGGTATGGATTTTATCCCTACCGGACACTTCCACACCTTCACCCTTCTATCATAACTAGAGTGTCACTTGAGAAAGTGATCGAACTACCCCAGAAACAATCAAGAATCTCCTCCTTCGGTATGCTGTATTCCTGAACACAGCATCATTTACCCAAATAAGAACTAATTCCAAGTTGAATGCTCAGTACAAGAAGAGTAAACTAAAACCCCTAAATTTGGTTCAACCATGAACAAGCTATTTGATCTAAGAGCTGAAGAGAATAAGACCTGGACCGACTCTTCTTGATGGAGGTTGGAAAGAGGGCAAAGAGGACAAGTTGAAATTTATCTCGCTAGGGCGACGACGACCACAAAAACCTGATGATTTCAACCACGTGGAGGTGTCGGTTGATCACCATGTCGAGCTCCAATCGGTCTCCACATCACGCCGACGCAGCCAACATGCCCTAAATCAGCACCCACTTGCCACTGCTCCTCCCTTTCCCTTTCTGCAGTTGGTTCAACAAGAAGTATGGAGGAGACAAGGAGGATGATCGGACCTCCAACAACCACCGCCACCACTAGCAATCCTCTCCAAGCTGCGGCCAATAGCAACTCCTCGTTCCTCCTCTCTTCTCTCCTTCTAATTATAGCCACTCAGGGGAAGCAAAGGAGAGAGGGACTCAAGATGAGGTAGAGACCGAAAAAAGAGAGGGAGGAGGAGTAGATGGGGAAACTGGGTTTAAGGTAGGGGTGGTAATGGATCTGGGACTTAAAATTAAAACTTAAATTGATTTAGATTCAGATCCAGATCCATTCAGATCCAGATCTATGAAGATAATGGATCTGGATCTGGATCATGAGTCTAATGAGTCTTTTACTTTTTTTTTATTTTTTTTTCGAAAAAAATAGATTTTTAATTAAACTTAAAACATTGTAAATAAATGTGTTAAACAATTCTCTATCAATACACATATATCATGAATAAAATACAACCATAAATAAATATATAACATAAACAATATTATGAACCATTGATAGTTGAACAACACATAAATAAATATATCTAACTTCAATAAATCAACTTTGTCAATGTCCATACAACAATTCTTTATCAATATGCATATACTATATAAATTTTAGACTTTAAAGAGAATGAGATTTAAGAGTAGAATAATATATATTATATATATAGTATAAATATTATACATTACTCTTTATATTTAACTTATAATATATTATATATAAATCGGATCTATGAGTCCACGGGTCTAGATATTTTTAGACCTAGACTCGACCCAATAAATAAACAGGTCTAGTGAGTCTAGACCCAAAGGTCTATGGATTTTATTTTTAGGACCTAGACCCGAGTCATTGCCAACCCTAATTTAAGATTATATAAGTGAAAATACACACATATATAGATAGGTAGATAAATAGATAGATAGATAAAGGCCCACCAAGGAATTCAATGATGCTACATTACCACCCAAAGAACTTTGGATGTTTGAGATGCACGTTTGAGAAAAGGAGAGAAAAAAGAAGAAGGAAAGATGTAAAATCAAGGAGAGTCATCCATGTCGGGCCTTTTGAAGACCATGACAACGATATAAGCTCGACTTAGCGTAAAAATTATACTGAATCGATCGACACGACTTGACTTGTCAAAATTAGATGATACTCAAAATATGGTACATTGCAATTTACATATAGATCTTGTATCGCCTAAACCATCAGGTGTCGACAATATTTTGTCAACACGTATCAATGTTTAATTCTAATTAAGATTCAAGTACACATAAGAAATAAACCATCATTAAGAATCAATTATGCAATTCAAATGTCCAAGAAGTTGCCCAATACAATCTATTAACTTAAGTTATAATCACAATCATAAAGTTATATCCAACAAATTTGAGATGGTCTTGAGGAATTTACATAATGTTGAATAGACATCTCACCATATAAACACATCACGAGTCATCTGGTACAAACAAATGATGACTTCCAAATAATAACAAAATAATAATAACAACAACCAAGGAGACGATCTTCTTCATATCTTCATTCCTATAAGATCATATTGACGCTTTACTGGAAATCTTGCAGACGAGCTTCTTGAATCCTTCGAATATATGTACACAAATGCCTTCGTCAAGTGCTTATCTAGAATGGAGCCGAGTAGCAAGAAAGACACTAAAAAATCCAAACAACCTTCACAAATTTCCAAACAATCTTGGCAGCACAAATAATAAGATAGCACACAACAGATCAAACAGCAAATATAAACTGAATTGATACCGTAATCTGATTTTCAAGTTTTGACCTCTGAAGAAGCATTCTTTGAGCTAGGAGACTTGCCCAAAATTTTCTTCTTTACTTTTACTATTGAATGCTTAACCTTTGATATGATATTTGATGAGTGATGAGTAGACTCGGCATGATGCTCTTCTTTAGTAATCTCGATATCTGGCTTTGGATCATTCTCATCTTTGAAGGACTCAATCAAAGTTTTTTCAATAGTTTTCTCAGTTACACCTTTTGTTTCTTCCTTTTCCAGGTTGTGGCAATCTGCTTGCATGGACCCTTCTTGCTTCACTTGGAATTCTTCTTTGGATTCATTCACTGTTTCATTAGAAGTCTCAAGCGACTTCTTGACGTCTTCTTTTACATCCTCCCTTTTCGTTCCTTCAATAAGTTCTTCAGCACTTTCAGCAGTGTCCTGCATCACAGAATTATTTTGAATAACTAGAGCAGAGCAGTCACAAACAGGCACTTCCTCAACTTCATGTGAAATATCGCTTGCCACAGTTTCTACCTTGTCCTCAAAGTCCTTGTCCTCTGGCTTCACAAATTCTTCAAGCACTTTCGTAACACATGTAGTATCAATTGCCTTGGTTACACAGATGGCACTTGATAGATCAGGTAATTCGCCCTGTGCAATTTCCTCTTGCACTGGTCCTTCCAGGGGAATTATGTCACTTGTTTTTTTCTTGATGTCCTCCACACTGCCATTAGCCTCCAGGTCAGACTTAGGTGCTTCTTCAACCTTGGAAACAACATCACTTAAACTTTCCTTGTGTTCAGCAGGATCAGCACTCTCAGAAACAACTGCGTTGAAACTTTCAGATATAGATTTCTCTG
>JAMKQA010009764.1:0-19615 GCA_024699735.1 Posidonia australis | reverse complement strand
CGTAATAGGAATCCTTACCCATCCTCTGGTTAGCAGACATCCGACCTTCCCATTTGCATCCTATGCATTCATCCTTTCGTGGTTTTCCTCGTCTTTCCCTTAAAAGACTAGGTGGCGACTCCCTTTTCTTTTCTTTTATCCTTGCGCCTTCGCCATCATTGGCATGGCTGTGATCCCTCTCCCGCCTCCCTCCGGGTCCGGCATGGTCACACATGTCAAATAAAAGCTACAAGAATCAGCCATGCTGTCTGGATCATGGGTTGATGCACAAGAATCTCCATATAGGAGTCCATGGGACAATCAGCCTACCAGATTTCAACGATGACCTAAATATGCAAAGTGCAAAAGCCTTGAAAACAGTGCCATCTTGGGTTGAAATCATGCATGCAAAGACATGTAATATCAGAGAATCAACACCAGGAAAATCAGAGTCAAAATCATCCGAGAAACCATGCAGATTGTGATGCAAACAGGGTGATTTATCCTCCGACCAGACTGGTGCACCAGAATGTGCGCCAGAGTGGTGCTATGGTTAGGTGCGCCACTCTGGTGTGCCACTTTGGTGCGCCAGATTGGTGTTCCCCAGAAAACCTGAATCAGACTGCAGTCTGACTCAGAATCTGGTCCAGATTTCAGAGATCAGTGATTTTTCTTTAATCAGATCAGCTATGCAGATGATACAAAAATTGAAACATGATGAGACACAATCGAATGAAAGTCTTTTATCATTTAGTTTCAAATCATGCTAAATCATGGGTTACTGGTTGTATACTTGCATAGGATTCTTAAGAATATGCATGAGTGAATGAGATCAAAAATATTATGCAACTGGTAAACACAAAGAAGGTATATTGACTGTTAACCTCCTAGCATATGATTGCATGAATCATGGTTCTCTATGTAAAAGAAACAGAGATGAAAGGCAAATTTACAGAAATGTTATAATGTAGATTTTTTCATACAGATTTTACACATAGAATATCCTATACATGGAGCAACCATCTCATCATGAAATTCTCATGTAAACAGCAAGAAAACAGATTATCTATGAAGTCCATGGCATGTTTTATTCAATGCAAGAACTAAGATTAAAAGTAAAAGAAAAGAGAGGATCCTACCTTTTCCCAAGTATTCCTTCTTAGAAAACACAAGATAATACGATCCTTGTTGCTTTGAAGGGGCTATTGATGCTCTGGAATGCAAGGGTATGCTCAAGAAAACAAGAGGTTGCTGGAATGAGTAGATAGCTTGCTCAAGATCCTCCAAATGGCTGCCTATGGGGGTCTTTATATAGGATTTTGCAAAGGTAACTCCCATGGAATGCAGGCAGCCTCGTAAACGAAGAGCCTGGCGTAGATTCCATGGCTTATTCGTTAGTGAAGGTTATAGACTTGGGAGGTGGAAAGCCAGCAGCCTGAGAAGTGGCTGTGCGCCAGCTTGGTGCGCCAGGATGGGGCGCCAGCCTGGTGGTCTAGCTAGGTGCTTTAATTCTGTGCTCCTGCTTGGTGCTCTAGTTAGGTGCTCAATATTGGTGCTCTAACTTGGTGCTCTCCCCTACCTGTCTGAATTTCTAATTAGGTTGCGGGTCTGCTATAGGTTTGTGGTTGGTTTAATTGATGGGATTGAGTTTGGCACATCCATAGCAACATCTAGAAAGTTTATCTATTAGCCACCTCAAAATTGGGGTGTCTACACATATCACGGTACAATTGTCAAAACTAGACACGTCTAGAAAACCCTACAAGCAACCTGTAATGTGACAATTAAGGTTCATTCAAAAAAAAACAAGATCTAATAAATAAGGAGAGGGAGACAAGATTAGGATTGTTGGAGGTGGAGAGGGAGACGAGGTTGGCGTTATTGGATGAATGGCATGGGATGTAAATAGTAACGACAATTTTTAGTAAAATTTGAAAAACAATAAGGACACTATTGGAAACATAAGATGATAATACCCAACTTCTACTAAAAGCAGGCATGAACCAGCTTCTCCAGAAGTTGAGATATGCACATGGATGAGGGGTGGTAAATGACTTCTCTAGAAGTTGTGCCCCTATATCCTGTTTGGAACCACTTTAGACATCTATAGCTTCTACAAAATCTAGATCCCCAAAAGTGACCTAGAATCTATCCCAAATGCACCCTAAAAAAGTTATGGTTAATTAAATTTAGTCATGACTTTTAATCACGGCGAAGCACATGGCTAAAAACACCATATCTAAATTTTAGCCACTTCTTTGATTGTCCATCACAAATTTAACCACCGTCTACAACTGTGGAGAATCCATGACAATTAAGATATTCTTATCTCATAAAAATCTGTGACCAATGTGGTAGCTAATTCAACCATGGTATTATTCCATGGCTATTTTGTAGCCAAGACTGTGGCTAATGTTTTTGTACAATTTTAGCATGTAATATTGTTTATTTTCTCTTTTTCACCTATATTATATTATATAAAACAAACTAAATTCTTTTTCAAAATAAAGATTATATACTAATTTAACTACAAACTTCAAATTCACCAAAAGTAAAATATATTAATTCCATAATCAAGTACATCATATTCATATATTAAGAAAATATAAGACTAAAACATAAACTGTCTCAAAATATGAATAAAGGTCCAAAATTGATTAAATGAAATATCTAAATCAAACAATGTCATCTACATGGCTTGTAGGATTTGACTCGACATCATCATCATCATTATCATTAGCACTTATGGAAGCATACAAAAACCAATACAACTCATGAAATTAACTCAGTAACTTTGCATGTTAACTATATAAAACGAAAAAAAAAGACATATATATAGCAAAATAAAAATTAATTATAGACTGCAGTGATTTTCAACTAGAATTACAAAGAAACATCAATCAAAATGATTTGAATCACAAGTAATTTCTTTCAACTAGAATGTCAAATTTTTTCAAGATAGTAGAATATGACAATTTAAGTTGCACATGTGATTTCCTCTCCCTTATTTATGAAGCATGCCCCCAATGTCATTGTGATCCTTTAATCAAAAATCATATGAAAATCCCAAATCAAAGACCAAAAAGTAGTGAAAATCCCAAATCATATGTTTTCCGTTAGATTATACATTCTTCGACTATATACTTGGAAAACCATCACTACCAACTTGCATATATTTCTTTAAATATTCTTTTCTAAATAAAATTAATTATGGAGATCAGATTAGGATTCAACTTTCTTAATGTTAAACATGCTTTTGACAAAAAAAGTTTTGAAAGGTAGTTGCTAAAATTCAAATAAAGATTTCCCTAGAAAGAAACGTTTTCACTCCAAATTACTGATAGTGGGGATTAGGTTTCTTAACATATCATTCTAATATTTCAATACAAAAGCATAAGAGAAATGGAAGTATAACACTAAAAGCACGACACACACATAAAGGACTAAACTAATGCGTCTATTGTCAGAATAATATGCACAACACACACATTTACATAATCAGTAAGCAAAGATTACGTAAATAATTCTTCTCTAAATCAGTAGGAGAAACAGATCTTGTTGGTTTCCCATCAACAAGGAACGTCTAGATTTTCTCCAATGCAAATTTTTAAGCGTCTTTGTGACCATGCTGGTGGAACCCTTGCACAGCTTTCCTCCTACCGGGTGCGTGGAAGCACACGAGAAGACCCGATATGGTCACGGTGAATATGGTGAATCCGGAGGAAAAGACTAGACCCGGAAACACCAAGGGAAGATAAAAAGGATAAGGAAAGGAGTCACCACCTAGTCTTTCAATGGAAAGACGAGGAAAACCAAATGGACAATGCACAATGCAGAATGTATGTGTGTGCTCCGTGCTTAATGGACAATGCACAAATGAATGCGGGCCATAGAAAGGGTAAGAATTCTGGTTAAGCATGGGGAAGGGGTTAGACACCCCCATGTGCTCGAGAAAACTCGGTCTTTCTAGGTTTCCTTATTGTCAATGGTCTATGGATGTATGCTTGCTTATTCTATATGCTCATGCTAAATATGACTGAAAACATGCCAAATCAAAGTAAAGAAATGAAACAAAGGGAAAAGTTAATCCGAGAGTTAATTGTAGGCATTGAGAATGCCGCTTTACTGTATGCCCATGGGCGATGAGGAAAATCATGAAAATCGAGAAATTCTCGGAAAGCGTCTCGCAAATCAACGAAAATTGGGATAAATCCTAGAAAATCAAAAAGGGGAAAATAATCCTCATTTGGGGACAATGTCGACTTTGTAAAGCCCTTTAATGTACGCCCTTAGGCGATGGAAAGCCAAAACAAATCTAAAGGTGAAAACCGGGAGAAATTCGGGAAACAACGAGAAAACAAAGCTCGGAACAAGCTAGAAAAGCGTGCACAAAGTAAGGAAGGAAAGGCCAAAAAAACTTGTGCGGAAAGATGTGAAAAAATGTGCAAAATGCATATGTGATTGTAAATAGTGAGAATTCCAAGGGCCTTTATGCAAAAAACCCAAATTCTGATTAAAACTGATATTCTGAAGCCCAAATCATCAAAAATACATAGGAAAACACATTCTATGCAATTATGAAGAAATCTAGGGTCAAATGTGCAAACATGTGCAATCCTAGTCAAAATGAAGTTTCCTAGGGATTAAAATGCAATTTTACCACTAAAACATGCATTTAAAACAATTCAATGGAAATTCAAGGTAAAATATGCAAGGAAAATGATTCAGGAAAGTTCCAGAAAGTTTCAGGGGCAAAATAGTCATTTCACCCTTGAAAACCAGCATTCAGAGTAAAATCAGTGAAGTACAGGGGCTAAACTGCAAATTGGCCAGCAAAATAAAGCATCCATAAGAATTTCAATAAAGATTGAGGGTTAAAATGCAATTTACCTTGAGAAAACATGCTTCAGAAAAGTTTTCAAAAACTTATAGGGCTGAAGTGCAATTTAATCAGCAAAAATAACATCCTAGATGATTTCAGAAGAATGCAGGGGCTTAAATGCAAATTAACTAGTAAAAATAAGCATTCTGGATGATTTCAGAAGAACACAGGGACCTTCATGCAATTTTCACAGAAAAATGAACTTTCAGAAAGATTTCAAGAAAGCTCAGGGTCTCTTATGCAAAATTCCTGAATAAAATGCATTAAAAGAAAACTTGAGGGCTTTTGCTAAAGTTTAATGCTTGGAAAACATTATTTAAAATGCTCAGGGGGGAGAATGTAATATTTTCAGTTAAAACTTTATTCGAATGATTTTAGAAAAATGAGAGGAGGACCTATTTGTAATAAAAGGACCTATGTGTAATACAAAAAGGACCTACATGTAAGGAAAACAAAGTTTCAGAAGTTAATTAAAATAAATGTTTTTATTTCTTTTTTAAATGAAAAAAGAAACGACGGTCACCGGCGATACAGCTCTACCGCCGACGACTGCCGGAGGGGGGCACACAAGGCTTTCCCGTGGTCTGATCTAAGATTAGACCCCATGGGAAGCAAGAGGAAGGAGAGGGGAGAAGATCCATCGGAGTGGATCAAAGATCTAACGGTGGGAGTGAGCCTCCCACCTACCTCGCCGTTGAGCTCTCCAGCGATGGCGTCAGAGAAGAAAGAAGGTTGCAGCAAGGTGATCTGATGGTTGAGGAGGCCTCGAGGCATCAGGAAAAGCTTCCTCCTTCTCCTTGGAGCGAAATGGAGAAGAAAGGAGCGGAGGAGATTCCCGACGACCGTCGACGCCTTCCTCTCCGGCGAGCTACGTTGCTGCGACAACCAGGGCCCCGTGGCGTGGTTCCAAGCAGTTCAGTGTGCTCGTGGGAGGTTGCAGAGTGTTTCTGGAGGCATAAAGGGGTTCAGAGCTGTGGGAGATGCGCGCTTCATCACTGGACTCCATCGTCTTCTCCAGTGCCAGCGTGCTAAAGCGTCTCCGGTGATCTTCATGGTGAGCTTTCTGTAGGCGTCGGAGCGGCGATCCAAGGAGCGGGAAAGCACCAGGAGGCTAGGGAAGAAGGAGAGGAGGCTCGAGGGCCAGGACCATGCCCTGGATCGCTCCCCCCACCTATGTCGCCAGAAAATGACGATGGCAAGCTCCAGGAAGCAACTCTAACCAGAGAAAACTTCTGGATGGCTCGGAATTGTTCCAGAAAGAAGGAGAAGACCTCAAGAAGCTACATTTAGAGCTAGAAGAGATGGGAGGAGAGCGTACCTGGCCTGACGACGTTGATTCACCTCTACAACTTGCCGAAACACCAAAATTCTCCTCCTCTTCTCTCCGCGAACCTCCCTTTCTCTCTGGAATTCTCTAACACTCTGAGTTCTCTCTCTCTCTCACATCAAAAGTCCTTTAATCTCTGCCTCTACCCCTCCTTATATAGGTGAGGAAACCCAACAACCCACTCCAACAAAACACTATCTGTGCTAACAGAACCAGTAACTAACCCTCTAACCAAAGTCGTAACAACCTTGCAGACAACAAACGGCTGTCCCCCTTGCGCTCCATCCTAACACCTGCTCGTCGACAATGATCGACGGCGATCCAGGCTCTTCTAGCGACCCATCCAGTTGCTGGGGATGCTTTGGTGGCTACTAGTCTGATGGGCTGAAGAAGATGGGCTGCTGATTGAAGTAGGCTCGTGGGATCTTGATGAAATCAAGGAAGAAAAATAAATTTGAAAGGTGAATTGAGAGGAGGAGATGGGTTCAGTGAGAAGAAGAAGATGGGTGTGAAATTTGTATGTTTTTTTGGTAGAAAAACATTAGTAAATGAAGAAGGAGAAAAAAATGATGAATATGGATAGGGGAACTAAAGTATTAGGTTGGAAAAAGAGGGAAAAAGGAAAAAATGTTTATGGTGGACCTTCATGGGCTTTGGGACCAAGTTGGGATCAATTAGGCTTAATGGGCCTATGTGGGCCTCAATGGGCCCAGGTGGACTTCAATGGGTCCAAATGAATTAAATGGGCCCAAATAGGTTAAATGGGCCTAAATAGGTCTTATGGGCCCAAATGGGCTCAAATAGGGTTTAATGGGCCTATGTGGGCCTTGTGGGCCTCCATAGGCCTAATGGGAGTCAATTGGGCTTAAGTGGATTCAATTAGGGTTAGAGCTCAGCTACCACATCTCCATCCTGTAAAATTAGGAAATTGGGGTGTCTACAGTCTTCCTATGATTGTAGTGTATGCCATCAAATGTTTGTAAACAACATTTAGCATAAATCACTATCCCCCCTAAACCCCCTCCAAAAAAAAAAAAAAACCAACACACACAAATATAAAGATACATCAATTATACCTTCAGTTTAATATACAATCCTCTTTCTCTCCTCAGGAACAAATACTAGCTGATTAAACTCTGGCTCTTTATCTTTTCCCTTGAGACTCCTCTGATCCCAGTGGAGATCCGAGTCGCTATTTCTTTGTATTCTAGAAACAACCTTTATCCTTTCCTCGTGACTCCTATGATCCGGAGGAGATCAGAGTCGCTGTTTCCTTAAATCCTAAGAACAACTTTTATCCTTTCCTCATGACTCCTCTGATCTAGAGGAGATCGGAGTCGGTGTTTTCTTGTATCCTAGGAACAGCCTTTATCCTTTCCTCGTGACTCCTCTGATCCAAAGGAGATCCGAGTCGCTATTTCCTTGTATCCTAGGAACAACCTTTATCCCTTTACTCGTGACTCCTCTGATCCGGAGGAGATCCATGTTGTTGGTTCCTTGTATCCTAGGACCAACCTTTATTCTTTCCTCGATATTCCTTTGATCCGGAGGAGGTCCGAGTCGTTGGTTCCATGTATCCTAGGACCAACCCTTTATCCTTTCCTTGAGACTCCTCTGATCCTAGTAGAGATCCGAGTAGTTGGCACCTTGTATCCTAGGGCAAGCACTTATCCCTTCTCTCGTGACTCCTCTGACCTAGTGGAGATCCGAGTCGTTGGTTCTTTGTATCCTAAGACCAACCTTTTATCCTTTCCTCAAGACTCCTCTGATCCCAGTGGAGATCCGAGTCGTTGGTTCCTTGTATCCTAGGGCCAACACTTATCCCTTCTTTCGTGACTCCTCTGACCTAGTGGAGATTTGAGTCGTTGGTTCCTTATATTCTAAGACCAACCATTTATCCTTTCCTCGAGACTCCTCTAATCCCAGTGGAGATCCGAGTCATTGATTCCTTGTATCCTAGGACCAGCACTTATCCCTTCTCTCGTGACTCTTCTGATCTGGAGGAGATCCGAGTCATTGGTTCCTTGTATCCTAGAACTAACCCTTTATCTTAGAACCAACCCTTTATCCTTTTCCTCGAGACTCCTTCGATCCTAGTGAAGATCCGAGTCGTTGTTTCCTTGTATCCTAGGAACATCCTTTATCTTTTTCCTCGGGACTCCTCTGATCCCAGTGGAGATCTGAGTCGCTGTTTCCTTGTATCCTAGGAACAACCTTTATCCTTTCCTCGTGACTCCTCTGATCCGGAAGAGATCCAAGTCGTTGTTTCCTTGTATCCTAGGAACAACCTTTATCCTTTCCTCGTGACTCCTCTGATCAGGAGGAGATCCGAGTCGTTGTTTCCTTATATCCTAGGAACATCCTTTATCTTTTTCCTCGGGACTCCTCTGATCCCAGTGGAGATCTGAGTAGCTGTTTCCTTGTATCCTAGGAACAACCTTTATCCTTTCCTCGTGACTCCTCTGATCCGGAAGAGATCTGAGTCGCTGTTTCCTTGTATCCTAGGAACAACCTTTATCCTTTCCTCGTGACTCCTCTAATCAGGAGGAGATCTGAGTCGTTGTTTCCTTGTATCCTAGGAACAACCTTTATCCTTTCCTCGAGACTCCTCAGATCCTTGTGGAGATCTGAGTCATTGGTTTCTTGTATCCTAGGATCAACTCTTTATCCCTCATCTCGAGACTCCTCCAATCCCAATGGAGATCCGAGTCGTTGTTTTCTTGTATCCTAGGAACAACCTTTATCTTTTTTCTCGAGACTCCTTTGATCCCAGTGGAGATCCGAGTCACTGTTTCCTTGTATCCTAGGAACAGTCTTTATCCTTTCCTCGTGACTCCTCTGATCCGAAGGAAATCTGAGTTGTTGGTTCCTTGTATCCTAGGACAAACCCTTTGTCCTTTTCCTCGAGACTCCTCTGATTACAATGGAGATCTAAGTCGTTGTTTCCTTGTATCCTAGGAACAGCCTTTATCCTTTCCTCGTGAATCCTCTTATCCGAAGGAGATCCGAGTCGTTGGTTCCTTGTATCCTAGGGCCAACCTTTATCCTTTCCTTGTGACTCCTTTGATCCGGAGGAGATCCGAGTTGTTGGTTCCTTGTATCCTAAGACCAACCCTTTTATCCTTTTCCTCGGGACCCCTCTGATCCCAGTGGTGATCCGAGTCGCTGTTTCCTTTTATCCTAAGAACAGCCTTTATCTTTTTCCTCGGGACTCCTCTAATCCCAGTGGAGATCACAATCACTGTTTCCTTGTATCTTAGGAACAACCTTTGTCGCTTTCCTCATGGCTCCTCTGTTCCCAATGGAGATCTGAGTCACTGTTTCCTTATATCCTAAGAACAACCTTTATACTTTTACTCGTTGCTCCTCTGATCCCAGTAGAGATCCGAGTCGCTATTTCCTTGTATCCTAGGAACAACCTTTATCCGTTCCTCGTGACTCCTCTTATCCGGAGGAGATCCGAGTCGTTGGTTCCTTGTATCCTTGGATCAACCTTTTATCCCTTTTCTCGCGACTTCTCTAAGTCCAGAGGAGATCTGAGTCGCTGGTTCCTTATATCTTAGGACCAGCATTTATCCTTTTCTCGAGACTCCTCCAAGTCCAGAGGAGATCCGAGTCGCTAGCTCCTTGTATCCTAGGACCAGCATTTATCATTTCCTCGTGACTCCTCTAAGTCGGGAGGAGATCCGAGTCGCAAGCTCCTTGTATCCTAGGACTAGCATTCATCCTTTCCTTAACTCCTCTAAGTCTGGAGGAGGTCCGACATCGTGGTTTCTTGTATCCGAGGACCAACCCCTTATCATCGGGTTGATAGCCCTAACTATCCGGTGATGAGTCTGTCAACTCATTAGTAGGCTGATAGCCCTAACTATCATGTGATGAGTCGGTCAACTCATTAGCGGGCTAATAACCCTAATTATCCGGCAATGAGTCCATCAACTCACTATCGGGTTGATAACCCTAACTATTCGGCAATGAGTCTGTCAACTCACTATCAGGCTGATAACCCTAACTTTCCGGCAATGAGTCCGTCAACTCACTATCGGGCTGATAGCCCAAACTATCCGGTGATGAGTCCTTCAACTCATTAGTAGGCTGATAACCCAAACTATCCAGTCGATAGGTCCGTCAACTTATCATGCTTTGTCCCTCAGTTTGCCAGCTTGATAATCTTACCTAATGCCCCTCATCAGGTGATCCGACGCGAATACCAGGCAACAGCAACAGACTGAGAATGGGTAGAAGAACTCAGGACCCTCTGCGAAACCTCTGTGTCAAAACAGTCCTCTTCAGACACTTCTAAGGTGAATTCTCCACTACTGGCCGCGTTCACCTCATTAGCCGGATAGTCTTGCTGAAAGATTCTCAAAAGAATATCAGATTTATAATAGTGTCAGAATATACTATTGTGACTGTGCCACCTGCTCTCGAGGAGGAGGTGAGCTAAGGAGGCCACAGCCAGGCCGAGACGGTGAGCGCGAGATGGGACGAGAGAGGAGGAGAAATAGAGTCGCCACCTGGTCTTTTAATGGAAAGATGAGGAAAACCACAAACGATTCACTAAAAGTGAATGAATCAGACGCCAACATGAAGGCTAGATGTCTATTAACCAGAGGATGGGTAAGGATTCTTATTACGCACGGGGAAGGTGTAAGGCACCTCCGTACGCCCGAGAAACTCGATCTTTCTAGTCTGATTCGCTTGCTAGAGGCTGAATGAGTGTTTGCTATGGCTAAATTGTGTTCTAATCATGCTGATGTGAGTGCCTAGACAAGACTGCATGGATGTGAAGGACAATGTGCAAAAATTACAGAGAAATCCACAAGAATTGAGAAAATTGCAGAAAACCACATGAAATGACGATGTTTTTGTAAAGAACGCGTTCGAAAACCATGTTGATGTCAAAAGGATGAAAAGTCGAGTCAACCCGTGTTCTCAGAATCATGGAAAAAGTCGTGAAAATCAAAAGGGGAAAAAAATAACCCGTGATGGGGTTAAATGTCGGCTTTAACAAGCCTTTTACTGTACGCCCTTGGGTGATGGAAAACCAAAACAAGTCAAAATCGGGGAAAATCCGGAAAACGGGGAGTAAACCGAGCCGGAATCAAGCTAGGAAAACATACGCAAAGCTGAGAAGAAAAGATGAGAAAATCTGTGCAAAAAGATGTGAAAAGCCATGTAAAATAAAAGTGTGAATGCAAATGTGAGAAGTCTAGGCGGTTTTGTGCAAAAAGCCCAAATTCCTCAAAAATACCGAAGTTCAGAAGCCCAAATCCTCAAAAATATGTAGGAAAACACATTTCATGCGAGTATGAAGGATTCTGGAGTCGAATGTGCCCTCCTAGTCAAAAGGAAGCTCTCTAGGGGTCAGAATGCAATTTACCCATTAATGCATGCATGCAAATAAATTCTACATAAAATCTGGGTAAAATGCAAGAAAATGTCTCAGAAATGATTTAGGAAGTTTCAGTGGCAAAATAGTCATTTTACTCTTGAAAACAGGCAATCAGAACAATTCTGCAAAGCATAGGGGCTAAACTGTGAAAACCCAGCAAACAAAGAATTCCAAGAAGTTCTGAAGAAATTCAGGGACAAAAATGTAATCTTCACTGAGATTAAAACATGCAGCAGAAATTCAGTGAAAAAGGAGGGTTAAAATGCAATTTACCTAAGAAAATATGCTTCTGGAAAGTTTTTTTTAAAAGAAGTTCAAGGAGTTTTATGCAATTAAACTAGCAAAATAAAGATTTCAGAAATATTTTGAAAAAGTCTAGGGACCTCAGTGCCATTTTCCCAAAGGAAATGAACTGGCAGAGAGTATTTTTAAAAGTTCTGGGTCTTAAATGCAAAATCTACTGTAGAAATGAACTCTCAGGAAGTTTTTGAGAAAACATAGGCTCAAAACATAGGGGCCTATGTGCAAAAATCACAGTAAAAAGAGCTTCTAGAATATTTTTGGAAAAGCTCCAGGGCTCACATGCAAAATTCACCATAGAAAACAAAGAATAAAAATTATTTTAAAACTGTAGGGACTAAAATGAAAATTTATTGGACCTATATGTGATAAAAAGGACTAAAATGTAATAATTAAATAAACTAAAGGATTTTGAAATAACAAATTAAATAAAATAAAATAAAAAAGAGCTAACCGTTGGCAACGGCTGAGGGGCTCATTCGAGCCTCTCCGGGGGCGCGATCGAAGATCCAATGGAAGCGATCGAGCGTCCAACGGTCAAAGGGCCCTGTCGACCTCCCCTCGCCGGTCTTCTTCTCCGACGGCGACGATGCTCGCGTGGGGGGCCCGGAGGTGGTGGCTGGATGCAACGGCGATTGGGGATGCTCCGGAGGGCCTCAATGAATCTTATGGAGGCAGGAGGAGGCTTCGCGCGGAGGAGTGAGCCCCCCATACATGCTCCGGCGACAGCGGTAGTGTTGGGTCGTCGAGGCGTGGCAGCGGTCCAAGCAGTGGCGGATTGGCTTGGTGATGCTCGGAGGTCCCTGGGGAAGCTTCCGGAGGCTCGGGTGCAGCGCAGGAGTGACCAAGGTGGCTTGCCCAATCGGTGGTTCCAGTGGCATCGTCGGTGGCAGCGGCGGCGAATCACATGAGGGAGCACGGCGACAGGTGCGGGCTATGGAGCCTCTCTCCGAAGCAAGGGCAGGCTCGAGGAGGAGGAGAAAGGAGTAGAGGAGAAGAGGAGAGGCTCTCGGGGCCTCTCCCCCAGTCCGCCGGTGGTGATGAACCCACCACCAAAATCGGAGAAAGCGGTAGCCAAAGACGATCTCCCTTGCCGTGCCGCAAGCTGGGAGTCTCGGGGGCTACAAAGGGCGTGCTCGAATGAAACAGAGGGGAGTGAGGATTACCTGAGTGGCATGAACTATCTCCCTGCAGTGCTCGACGGCAGGCCTCCTTCTCTGGTGGGCTACTCTGGTAACGGCATTTGGGGGGCCATAGGGGGTGTTAATAGTTTGGGAGAAAGCTAGGGATGTCGTGGGTTAGGAAAAGCTTCTGGATGCACACTAGGCTTGCTCGAAAAGGGGGTTCGAAGGTCTGAAGTTTTCTAGTTTCTCAAGCTCTCCTCCTCTCACCGGCGCTCTCCGTTCAGTTGACCTCTCTATTGCGGTTTTTTTCTCTTGCCCCTCCCCCGTTCAGTTCTCCCTCTTTGATGCGATGCGTTCCTCATTCAGATCCCCCCCCCCCCCCCCTGATGCCATTTTTTCCAGGCTTTTAAGGGATGGAAGGAGTGAGGGATTGTGGCTACAGTTGTCCAGAATGTGGGAAGGAGGGAATGGGTGGAGTGATGGTGCGGGGAAGAAGAAGGAGCACTATTCACTTATTTTTGCATTTCCTAAGTTTTTAATCAAATGTGGTTTGGACTGGGCTTGGCTGCATAATGGGCTGTGGGCTTTTGTTTTTTGGGTTTTTCTTGGTTTTAGGTTTTTAAGGTTTTGTTTTGGTATTTTGGTTTTGTTTTAAGTGTTTGATTTTGTTTTAAGTTTTTGTTTTTGTTTTTGATTTTAATAATTTACTTTGGTGATTTTAATTAAATTCTGATTTTGTTATTTTGAAGTTTAATTGTTTTTAAATTAGAGTTTTTGAGATTTGAATTTAATTTCTTTGAATGATTTAGAGTTTTTAGGTTTTTTGCATTTTAGGTTTTTGTGACTTAATTAATTAGTTTTAAATTAGGATTTTCAAGATTTTAATTATTTTATGAAGTTTTAGGGTTTTCGGATTTTAATTAGAGTTTTTCAATTTAAATTAGGTTTTTGGGTTTTAATTAAGGGTTTTTTTAGTTTAATTAGGGTTTTTGTTTTTAATTTAGAATTTTGAGTTTAATTTAGGGTTTTCTTTGAAATTAAATGGATTAAAGTGGTTTAAAAATGGATTTATTTGGTTTTGACTTTAATTAGGGTTTTCACTTGATTAATTTGGATTTTAAATGTTTTAAGTGGATTTTGCTTTATTTAATTTTAATTAGGGTTTTCACTTGATTAATTAGGATTTTAAGTGAATTTTGGTTACTTTTGGTTTTAATTAGTGGTTTTGGCTTGGATTAAGTTAGAGTGGATTTGTGTGGGCTTAATAGGCTTGTGTGGGCTTATGTGGGCCCAAGTGGGCCTGTGTGGACCTAAGTGGGCTTGTGTGGACATAATGAGCTTGTGTGGGCCTAAGTGGGTCTGTCGGGGCCTAATGGGCTTGTGTGGACCTAATGGGGCTTGTGTGGGCCTAAGTGGGTCTGTCTGGGCCTAATGGGCTTGTGTAGGCCTAAGTGGGCTTAGGATTCTATAGAGTTAGTGTTTAGGTGTGATGGTTGCAACCAGAGCATCTTCCAAAGGAGCTTGCCGTCAAGTGAATGCAAAATCGGAGTGTCTACAACTGTTAAAGGAAAGTTAAAGAAAAAGTACCAGTATGATATTCCGTCGACACAGTTCCTGCACGAATTTGCAAGTGTGTCAGGTGAATTTATGATGAAAATAAGTTGATTTATAAATAAAATAAAGGCATATACCCTTTTTCGCCTAATATCCTCATAGAAAGAGGCAAACTGCTCCTCAAAGCCCTATGGAAGTAAAACAAAAGTCAGATCAGTCCTTTTATATGAAATGAATTATTCAAGCAGAAATTACAAAAATTTACCTTGGCCCAGTTGGAGGCATACCCCATTCCACGTTGACTATCGCGCACGACCTCCTCAAAAAGGTAGGGCTTCCCGACCCACCTGTACCAAGTTAAATAATCCGTGTAATTGACTTCTCGAAGAATATGCCTATCTTGAGAAGCCACAGCAGCGGCGTGCCGACTCCTAACAGCGGCACGAGATGGGACTGGGAGATCCATCCATGTCTGAAGGAGGAGGGGCAGGAATGCAGAATTCATTTAGAAATTAGTGCCTCACGTGCCCCGAGAGGAAGTAGGCCGACTTTGTCATATAGTAGAACTTAACTTGTTTGTCTCTCAGAACACGGTCAGAGTTCTAAGGCACCCAGTTGAAGCCGTCATATCTTGAGAATGGGCGTAGGTGTACCTATTTGCAAAAATAGACAATTATAAGCAATGCAGGCAAATATGGACATGCAGAAAATAAAATTCCAAATATAAAAACTTACATCCTCGAGCTCTACCAAATCCAGCAGATATCGGTAGGACTCATAGCTGTAGACCCCCGCAGCAGCCCGATGATCAGGCTCGACCCACTGGCGAGGGAGAGGGAGAAACTCTTCGCAGACGCAGCCAAAACAGTGTCCCCATGTAATATGTTCCATGGCCCAATACTAGCAAAAGCAAGCAGAAGGAAAGTTAATTATTAGCTATCATCAAGAAGGAAATTTTGTAAAAAGAAAGTAAAATAGTTACAGTGAGCGGGTACAGTCCCACATGAGACCGATGACCCAGCCTAACTACATTATCCAACCCGCAAGTCAGCCAAGTGTAGCTAGCCTCGGCCCAGTCATAATGGTCTAGGTACTCCAAGTTGGTCAGGTATGCTAGCCAATCTGCGTGAATACAGTAAGCCGAAGTGTCGCAGAAAATCATGGCTAACAGATCCAGCAAGAAATGCCTGAGTACAAAGTCCGCCTCGTTGTTGCCCAGCTCCAAGTTGTGCTAGAACTGGTCCCACTCTCTAAGCCATCCCACTGTGATCATGTGTTTCGCCTAGGTGACTTTGGAGGAACACAGCCTAAGTGCGCAGGCGCCAAGTGCATCCCATGTGTGGTCTCGCCAATGATCGACTCATCGTCGAATGGAAGGCCCGTCAGCAAGGCCCACTGGTTAGGTAATACAATCAGCTCTCCGAACAGAAAGTGGAAGGTATGCGTCTCAAACCTCCATCTCTCCACCAAGGCTCGGAAAAAGTTGTAGTGTCTATGAAAAGCTGGAATGTGGAGTAAACCACCGAAAGAGGACCGGTGGAGCAAGAAATCCTGTAGAAACTCGGGTAAGCAGCGGAAATGATCATGCATAGGAGCCCAATGTCATTGCATCACCCGGTTAGCATCGCCAACTTGAAACAGCAATAGCAAAATAAATACAGGATCAGAAAAGCAGTGGTGTCAAAGCCAAGACATGCTAAAGAAGGAATAAAAATAGTTACCTCAAAATCTAGACTCTCACAAATGTGATCGCTGCTAAGCAGTCGCCCCGCGAAATTGCCAGACTCCACAAAGCACATTTATTAATAAAGGTGGCAATTTTTTATCATATTGTGACCGTGCCGACCCGAGGAGGTCCCATCGTGGAGCCGCGCCAGAGGGAAGGAGATCACAACCATGCCAAGATGGCAAAGGAGCAAGGAAAGATAAAAGAAAAAGAAAAGGAGTCGCTACCTAGTCTTTTAAGGGAAAGACGAGGAAAACCACAAAAAGATGAATGCCTGAGGTGGAGATGTGAAGGCTGGATGCCTGCTAACCAAATGATGGGTAAGGATTCCTATTACGCACGAGGAAGGTGTTAGGCACCCTCGTACGCCCAAGAAACTCGATCTTTCTAGTCTAATTGCTTGCTAAAGGCTAGATGGATGTTTGCTAAACCTGGATCATGCTCCAGTCATGCTAATATGTATGGCATGACAAGACTAGATGGATTTGCAAGACAGTGTGAGAAAACTACACAGAAATCCACATGAATTGACAAATCGCAAAAAATCACATGAAATGACAAGGTTTTGTTAAAGAACGCTTCTGAAAAACATAATGATATCAAAACGATGACAAGCCAAGTCAACCTGAGTCCTCGGAATCATGAAAAAGTCATGAAAATCAAAAAGGGGAAAAATAATCTGTGGTAAGGACAAATGTAGGCCTTCAGGCCTGTTAATGTACGCCCTTAGGCGATGAAACCCAAATCAAATCAAAAATCTGAAATGTAGGATTAAAGCCAATCAAATCGGATATCGGATAAGAAACTCTGAAGACAAAGTAAATCGAAATCATGGAGAAAGTCATGAAAATCAAAAAGGGAAAAATTAATCCATGGTGGGGACAATGTTGGCCCTCAGGCCTGTTAATGTACACTCTTGGGCGATGAAATCCAAATCAAATCAAAAATCTAAAATGTAGGATTAAAAGAAGTCAAATAGGATATTGGATAAGAAATTCTAAAGACAGAGTGAAGAAAGAAATCCACGAAGGAAAGGCATGAGATGTCGAATCGCTAAATGCAAATGTGAGGAAAAAGGATATGAAATGCATGGATAAATGCCTAAATATGCAAAAACTCTAAAGAATAACTTAGACATGGACTATGCCAGACTGAGTGCAAAGATTGAGATGCAATGAGTAAAAAATGTCTCAAAATATGCAAGAAAACATTTAAAGCCCTAAATGATGGATTTAGAAATAATCTAAGGGCCTATATGCAAATTATATGTGCTCAGGAATGATTTGATGTGAATCCAGGGACTTTTATGCAAAATTTCAAGACCTTAATGTGATAAAAAGTGGGATTTTATATTGTCAGTGCAATTATGATGTTTCTTAAGGTCTATGATGCAAAATGCGCAAGGAAAACTCATTTTTTAAAGTTCTAGGGGCTTCATGCAAAAGTCTAGGACCAAACTGTAAAGAAAATTCCATTTTAATAGTAGTCAGTGTGATTTTTAAATATCTTAGGGCTCAGACTGCAAATTTCTCAGAGAAAAATCATCTTAAAGATTCCAAGGGGCTAAATTTATATGTTCAGGACTTAAATGCAAAGGAATCATGGTTTCAGGGACCTATATGTGATAAAAACATACATTAATATATTAGAAATTAAAATATAAACTATTTAGGGACTTTTATGCAAAATTCTCAAAGAAAACAAAGAAAAAAAAGTATTTTAAAACTGTAGGGACTAAAATGAAAATTTCTGGACCCATATGCAATAAAAAAGGATTGAAATGTAATAAAATGAGGACCTAAAAGTAATAATCAAAAATTAAAAAATTGGGCCTAAAAAGGCCCATTTGAAGATCAACGGAGAATGTCGGTGCTCCGCCGCCGACGATTTCTCCGGCGCTCTCCTGGAGGCGGTCCGGCGATCTAAGGGATGCGCGCAAGGCTGGGGAAGCACCACAGTGCCATGGCGGGCCCTCCCCCCAAATGGTGGGGAGCGGCTAGGGAGGCCCGAGGCCTCCCCCCCACCTTGAGCTCCGGCAAGAGGCTTCTGACAGCGTCGGAGAAGACGACGGCATGGCTAGGGCGGTCCGGAGGCTGGATCGGCACGTCGGAGGCTCAGGGAGTACCGTGGGGACACGACGAGGCTGGGAGGATGCCCGGTGAAGCTCGAGGAGGTCTGGAGGCCTTCCCCCACCTCCATCTCCGGCAACGGGGACGATGGCGACGGTTGGGTCACTAGCGGAGGCTCTAGCAAGCGGTGGAGCGACTCGGTGGGCTCGTTGGGGATGCGCGGAGGTTCCTGGATAGTCGGCGCGGAGTGAGGTGGACTCGTGCACGTGGGGGTGTCCTCAACGGCGTGCGACTGCGGTAGCGGCGGTGGCGTCAACGGCGGCGGGGGCTACGGAGGCTTCTCTTGAGAAGGGGGTACAGAGGAGGAGGAGAGGAGAGGAGGAGAGGAAGGAAGGAGCCCTGGGGGCCTCCCTACGTCCGTCGGTGGTGGTGAACCCACCATCGGAAAGGGATCTGGTGACGTGCAGGGTGCTTGACTCTATCGTGGCACCGCCCAGAAACCTAAAAGATCTAAGGGGGCATGCTCTGGATTGAAGAGGAAGGGATGAAAAGTACCTGAATGATTGTTCCCACAAGCTCCGGCGGTAGGTCAACTGCAAGGACTCCTCCGGCGACGCTCTTGATTGGGGAGAAGAGGCTGCTGTGGGCTTGAGGAGTTGGGACTGGATGGCTTCGCAAGTTGGTGGTTAAGGGAGAAAAATTCTGGATTGCTTGAAGGGGATGAATCAAACTTTGAAGGTCTGAAATCTTTTTTCTCTTTTTTCTGTCGACGGCCAGCCCTTTTTATACACTGGCGAGGCTTTCCTCTGTCGTTGATCCTCCTCCCTTCAGCCAACCAACGTCGTTGGATCAGGCGTGAGTTGGAGGAGGTTGGCCAAAGATCACAGAGGCTGTGATATGCTCTGGATTTCTCGGAATTGCTCGTCGGAAAAATAAGGTCGTCGGAATTATTTTTGACAATTATAAAGTTTGAAATTAAATTCTTAAACGAAATACTGTTAGCCTTAATAAGCTTAGGGTTTTGGATTTTTATTTTGAATTTTGTTTTGGTTTTTATTTTGGATTTTTTAGGACTTTTTAGGGTTTTAATTTTAGGATTTTAATTGGGCTTTATGGGTTTAATTTAATTTCTTAATTTTGATGATTTAAGGCTTAATTAGAGTTTTAATTAGCTTAGGTTTTTTTGTTTTATGATTTTTTAGAAATTTTTTAGGGTTTTGATTTTAAGTTTTAAATTAGGGTTTTGAATCTTAATTTAG
>JAMKQA010009763.1:0-25720 GCA_024699735.1 Posidonia australis | reverse complement strand
ATTGTAGGACTCCTAGCTACCATAACGTAATTTTCACTTGTACGTCTACAAGATAAATTAATATGGAAAAATAATTATGTTAGATGTGTAAAAGAATAATCAGGTTATGATTCCTAATATCAAAAAAATTCATTATTCTAGATAAAAGGCATATATAGTGATTGTAGGACTCCTAGCTACCATAACGTAATTTTCACTTGTACGTCTACAAGATAAATTAATATGGAAAAATAATTATGTTAGATGTGTAAAAGAATAATCAGGTTATGATTCCTAATATCAAAAAAATTCATTATTCTAGATAAAAGGCATATATAGTGATTGTAGGACTCCTAGCTACCATAACGTAATTTTCACTTGTACGTCTACAAGATAAATTAATATGGAAAAATAATTATGTTAGATGTGTAAAAGAATAATCAGGTTATGATTCCTAATATCAAAAAAATTCATTATTCTAGATAAAAGGCATATATAGTGATTGTAGGACTCCTAGCTACCATAACGTAATTTTCACTTGTACGTCTACAAGATAAATTAATATGGAAAAATAATTATGTTAGATGTGTAAAAGAATAGTCAGGTTATGATTCCTAATACTGAACTAAATAGATTATCACGAGGTTGGATAAGCATATCTATTGACCACAATAATCATTTTCTTTTGTTTCACAAATGATGCATGGGAGTTTCACAGTATCAACAAAGTTTTTTGAGTCACTCTTGTATGAAAAAATGGTTGGTAATATTAGTTACACATTACTTTGATTAAAAAAATATCTCTATACTTGCATTAAATCGTCGCATACAATAATATCATGAAGAAGATGGTAATATGAGCTACTTGATTACATACAATAATATCGTCGCATATCAGAGCATAGTGCGTTTTGTTCTAATTAATTAGAGAGTTGGGGATAAAGAACACCCTAGGGTAATGACTAATTAATTAGAGACTTGGATCACCGTCTAGATAGGATGATCTTAAGATCTCTTCCTAGCTAGGGTTATGGTACTACTCATAGCTAAAGAACACCTAACACGCAACTGATTGGTTTGCATGAGATTGGTTTGCGACTTCCAACTAACATTGGACTATTGAAACCCACTAGGGTAGAGCAACGTCTTTTTCACGTTAAGATTGGTTATTCTTCATCAACTTGCCTCTCTTTTTTCCCTAATTTGTAGCTATTTTTATTAGAACTTTCTTGAAATTAAAGTATATATTTTTATAGTCATTTGATCCCATGTATATATTCTGTAGCCACGTTACGAGTTACATTTCAGGGCATGTAAATATCATCTCAACTACAGAAGAGTATCCCTCAAAAGAAGGTATGGAAGGTAATTAACCCATTGTTGTGTTTCATGCATGCATGGATTCATGTTACTTCCACAAAAGGTGTGGTTTAGTGCTAGGGAGTAGGGAGAGAAGGCTTAAGTCTCCTTGAGTCGCAGGATCGAATCTCCTAATATTTATTTACCCGATGGTGTATTATGCAAACTGGTGTATCATATGTCAAAGTTTTATATATCATTAATCTGTCACAGTCTGATTGTCGGTTTTGGTAGGGAAAAGAATTTTCTTGATTTTCAAAAAAAATAAAAATAAATTGAGGGTGGTTTAATTTTAACTAGGAAGGATGATTTCCTCGCTACAAGCCATGTTTCTGAGCAACAAAAAACACGTAATTGAATCGTGAAATTTTCTTATACATCAAATGCGATATCATTATTGCCAAATATTCAGTTTGTTGCTTCTTGTACATGGCAGTTTTATAAATCTGAAGTTTAAATTTCACAAGATAACAGAATATTTTGTAAAAATGCTGAACTAATGTCATCTCAGTTGAGCACGATTATCCATTTTCTAAATTCAGTAGTTGGAATTAATCTAGTGCATGTACAAGTGAGAACGTACATAGAGACAAGAAATAACCGCAAATAATGCAACGATTTGCGTGGTTCAATAGATCGACTGTCTATGTAGTTTCTTGACAGTTTCTCACAGGACAACTTTTCACTTCTCTATCGTTAAGAATCTCTCTTGTGTGTATTCTAATGCAAGTCATCAACCTAGCAAGCTTTAGATTATCATATCCAAACAGAATACATCTAAAATCTTCAGTCTACAATACCATTTCAAAAGTTACAGCATATATGGTAAAAATCTAGACTCAATTTCCAAGGAGTTCCATATTTCACAAAAAAAAAAAAAAATTGATGGATATTTTCTTTTAGCCCTTGTTTATTGTTGCTCAGGATGCGATACATATTTGTATCAAAACAAAAGTTTGATCAATGACTACTTTAAGAAAGCTAGATCCTGTGGGGATAACGGCAAGTAATATAAAATAAGCAAATAAGAATTGCAAGAAGGAGATTTACATGGAAATATCACATGTGGAAATTAAAAATATATATATATATAGCATTGAACAATGAGCACATGGGTGTGTTCCAATGTATTGTAGCAGATAAAGGGGATAGAATTTTGGCAGACTCCAGAATCCCATTGACGACAAGGGTCAAACCGATCCATTCTTTAACTGAAAGTTCCCAACCACCAGATAAACGCGGATTCTCTCGATCTTTCAGTTAGTAGGTCCTCCGGTCGTGACCGACCAAGGGCTTATTTTTGGAGTTTGTATGTGACTGCCATGTGCCTCCAACAGTGATTATTCGAAGGAATCGTGATTGTTTATTCAAGGTTTGGGCAGTTTGATGACGGCATGCGTGCCTCTAGTTGCCTGCTTAGCACTTATCCTGATTCAGAAGAAGAAGAAGAAGAAAGTTTTGATGTAACATGCACGTAGACGGTATGCACCACCGACGCCAAGCAAATTCAGCTGAAGCCGTGTCAGGTTTAATCTCGCCTGATTCACCTCCATGTTGAAATGAAGGTATACACGTTATCACAGAAGCCCGAGCTCAGGTGGAAGACATGCACTCCACTCTGGAGTGTCGTGTTATCATGGATCAAATGCATGGACTCTGGCCCCAGGCCTAAGGCTCCATGATTCCTCCTCCTCGGAAGACTAGCCAGACCGAAGATGGTGCCAAAGCCCTAAATCACGTCAATCATTTCATCGATGTCGACAAGGTCCAAAAGGCCCCAGGAAGAAACACAAGCCGAGTATAGGAAGTCCAAGATAGTGGCCATGTCTCCCGTCATATAATTGGCGACCATGCCTCCGTTTTGACATTACAATATCCACAATCTATGGTTTCTCCAGTGGCCCCGGAGTAGTGAAAAACAAACCGATACATAGACTTTGTGGCCAGGCCCAACCCAATGGGCAGCACGGATACAAATCTACTTACAATATATTATCTATTTAGGAGAGAGAAAGAGAAGTTATAGAATTCTCTTCTTTCTTTTTGGTGTTTTTTTTTTTTTTTAATTTATTCTATTCTTTAATTCCATTACGTAGAACCCACTTATTCTAACATTCATTTAAATTTTAATCTCATTATGTGGGGTTTATCTATTTTATTTGTAATTATATATTCCTTTTGTTGATTGAAATGAATAAGTAACTTTTGGGTTTCCTATTCATATGGTTTCTTTAAAAAAAACAAATCCCCTTTTGGATTCATAAAATAAATTATCTACTATATATTATTTTTTATAAAAGAGAAATAAAATATCTACGTTAAAAGCAATAAGGGAGTAGAATCCTTTTTTCTCTTTTTTTTAGTTTATTCTATTTTTTAAATTTAGCTAAATGTTCTTTCCATACCATATAAATTTTTTAATATCGCATATATACGTGTTTTTGTATTTTTCTCCTTTTTTATCTTCCTACACATCGCATGGAATTTTTTGCTTGTATAAGATCTAAGTAATTTCCACAACTCATGCAAGCAAAGACTTGGCTCTTAGCTGGACCACTTCGTTTTGAGAAGATTAAAGTCACAGCTCGAGTTGAAAGCATCAAATTTTGCATGCATATGAAGAGATACACCAATTCAATCATGCAAGGCATGGATATAGATCTACCATCATTCTACGAAGAAAACCCAAACCATCCCTTAAGTTTCACATACTTCCGGAGTATATATGATCAAAACTTAAGCACATAAACTCATTTTCTCTCAAAATAATCTATAATGAGACATCAGTTCTTTTCCTTTGTGTTCCCTTCTTATTGCTGCCAAAATTCCCCTAATAAATGATGTCCGATAAAAACCTGAACTCCAAACACACATGATGCAACACTTTTTGTAGAACTAATTCTTTCTTTCTTTCTTTCTTCCATCTCTTCTCTGTTAGTTCAGCTGTTCTCCTCTTCTTCACTTCTCTCCAAGTTCTCCAGAAAATGAATCCAAAAAGTAGTTATCTGAAATCAGTGGTTTCGCTTCTTCTTTTTTTAATCTCTAAACAAAAAATGAATCCAAAAAGTAGTTAACGGCATTAATTAAAAGCTTCATCGAAAACCACACCACACTTATTATCCATTACATCCCATATTAAACCAAAACCAAAAAATCCACTTTCTTCACTTGTTCTTCCCCACTGAATCCCTTCTTCTTCTCCACCAAAACCACCATCCACATCTTCCTCCTCCTCAAAACCCAACAGCAATGGCAGCATCTCGCCCTCCACCTCCGTCTTTCTCCTCCTCCTTAAAACCCATGGTCGTCGTCAACATCACCATTATCTCTCCCAAGTAGCTCAAAAACATTGACTGGCACCACGACGAGCTCAAGCCTTACATCGTCCTCTATCTCGTCGACCTCGACGACATTGACAGTCACCACCGCAATAATGATGGAGACGACGAGATTTAAGGCAGCTCATGCCAATTATGCCTTGTCCTCCTCGTCCTCTCCTCTACCTTTCCTGTGCTCTTCTTCCCATTATGTCATCTCATCTCACCCTCTCACTTCCCGTTATGGCATTCAGTGAGAGGAACGTGGAGAAAATCAAGGAGAATCGTGTTACTTTCATCGTTGAAGATACAAGATGAGAAAAGCACGGAGAATCGTGGAGAAGATCTCCTCCTCCCTATTCCTCTCCACCTTTACGCTCCCATCCCCAATGGCAGAAGCAACAACACCACCAATAGCTACCTGAAAGAAGCAATGGGTTCCGCTCGAATCCAACCCTGATGTCATGCATGAATCAGTTCCTATGAGGGCTTGGGGTCCAGGTGGACAAGGTGGGGCTCTACAACGTGTACAAGTTGGACGAGGAGCTTCTTGGCTTCTTGCTATGGTTCTAAAATCAATTCTTGCAGTCATATTCCTTTTCCCCTACGCTGAGCAGGCAAAAGTAGAGAGGTTGTCAATGGAAGCAGAAGGTGGAACTAAGCAACCAAGTGAAAAAAATGTATTTCTTGAAACAAACTATTGGAAATGCTTGTGGAACCATTGGTTACTTCATGCTATAGGAAATGTGACCTCAGAATCGCCTTCTTAACAGGGAAGTTTTTGTTTTTGATAAAGATTTTAGGGAAAAAGTGTTCGTTTTAAAGTTTTTGTTTAAAAAAATTAAAAAAATAATGACATTTAAGTGATGTTTCGCAACTGAGTAAAAGAGTTTTTTATGGAAAGAAGTTTTCATTTTAAAATTTTTCATTTTAAAAAAATAAAACATTATTTAATTGATGTTTCGCAACTAGGTGAAAGAATTTTTCATTGAAAAAACGTTTTCGTTTCATGGAAGAAAGTTTTCTTTTTGTTTGATACTTACTAACATGTTATTGTTTGGCATTTTGTTGTGTGAGTGACTAGCTTAGCATCTTTTCCCATAAAAAAATGTCAAACATACATGAGTGGCTCAATTAGAAGTTTTGTCATTCCCACAACAAGAAGTAGATGCATTGCGGGGGTTTTATAGTGTGAACACAAAGGCACAATTATTATTGACTATTTTCATTTAGTTTGATAGTATTGTCTAGACTTGTGATGTGAGTGTTTCTTGAAATTAAACAGTTGTCATAGTTAATTTTATTTGACTCTATGGTTGTTGTATTCTGAAACTAGCTAAGTTATTAACTTAAGTCAATAGCATTTTGTTTCAATTACCAAAAATAGTAACTGTATTTTGTTATTTTGATTTCTCTTTGAAAACCTAACTGCTCACTTAAATGTTAAATGACAACTTCAAATATACTATTTCGAATTAAAATATAAAACTGAAAAAGTATACCCAACTTAAATTCAGTTAATCGAAAAATGGAATTCATTAGAAATGATCATATTTAAGTTTACTGTAACTGTACGTAAAATTTAAAAAACACACATGAATTTAAAGGACGAGTAACTACAAATAAAAAGGAAGAAGAAGAAACAACAAGTATTAGTCCTTCTTTAACTATGTCAAATCAATGAACTGTGTAGTGTTATAATTCTTTCTCTATTTCGTCATTTTCTTTCATTTCTTCAGTAATTTCGATTGTTGTTTTCCTAAAACATAATAAAATTGAAACAAGTTACAATAGAAAAATGGAATGAAAGAAATAAGTTATATATAATGTAATTGTAAAATCACAACGTAATAGTGAAAAGAGATGAAAAATGACAGTAAAAAGAGATGAAGAAACTGTAAATATTCCGTTTTAACACTCCCTTATTTTTATTAGGTCCCATTACACCATAGCATGCTTCATTCTTCTCCAAATCATTCTTCCCTCAGTATAGACTAAAAAAAGAAATTCAATATTAGGTCCCATTACACCATAGCATGCTTCATTCTTCTCCAAATCATTCTTCCCTCAGTATAGACTAAAAAAAGAAATTCAATATTAGCCTATTAAAATTTATCGAATGATGAGTAATGTATTTAATATACATCTAGTCTGCATAATCAAAGCAAGATAGTATAAGAGAAAGAACAAAAATTATTCATAGCATCTCAATTCACATAAACTTCATCTCAACTCTAGAACTAAAAACTTAGCCAAGTATGATAATAACAAGCATTAAAATAAAAGATGGAGAAGGAGAAATACAAGACATAATTAAAGGAAAAAAATGAATTTATATTAATAAGAACCTGAGATTACAACTGAAACAATGCTGGAAAGTATTCCATATAACAAAGAAAAATTTTAAGCCTAAAAGATGAAAGTTGGTCTCATAAATCTAGATAAAGGATCCTTTTATAGACTTACAAGGACTTGTTTACGTTTGAGATAAATTCAAATACAAACTTTGAATTCTAATTTCAAATAAAAGATATTTTTAACTAAAGATCATAATGCTTGAAGGTTAGGTCAAAAATATCTTCCATGGGCACCTAGGAGGCATCGATTAGGCAATTGGGTACCTAGGAAGTGTCCACATCAGCCGTGATAAGCTCTTGACTTGGTCAATTCGTTAGGTGATATTTTTATCGATATTTATGTACGTGCAAAATGTGTTTTTGATCTCTTAACGTAACTTTAGCATTTTCCAAGGAAAAAAATATTGTCTTTTTTTGCACATTTTTCCCCCTATTTTTTAAAATTCTTTTTAAGTTCCAACAAAATTTGTACAAAACACTTCAAGTAATATTATTTATATACAAAATTCATAAATATGGGAATAAAATTGTATGCGTTATAAGCTAATCATAATGTACCAAAATAAAAGGGGTGATTCAGTCCATCAATAAAAAATATCTATCGATCAAACACTTAAAATGGGGATGAGACCATTAATGCTCGGCAGATGTGCTATCATAGCATAAATATCAATGAGTAGTGATTAATAGGCACCTGTCGAAAGAGAAAAGAGAAGAAATAAAAAAATAAAGAAAAGAAGACAACAAAGAAGCTATCCAATGACCAAAAGAGAGAGAGAAATAGAGGAAAAGAATGCATCAAAAAAGTTGTCCAAAAAGAAATGAATATATGGTAGCAAAGAAGCTGTGCATAGTCAAAACAAAAAAAAAGAATCAAAAGCGTAGTAGGATTTAAAGTGGGGGATAAAAACTCTAAATTTTTAGTTAAAGTCTCAGGATAAGACATTACCTCCTTTTTCCTCACACCTTACGTAATACACTTAGAGACAAGAGACAGGAACCTAAGACTAGGAGCAGTTACTACCGAGGCAAGCCTAAAGCATCTTTCGATTTGGGAGTGCACAAGAATTCTAATTATCAAGGTTTCCACCCACAAAGTCTTCTTTTTCCAGCTTCATGAAAGAATTTTCTTTTATAAAAAAAGAGGAAAGAGAAAATACAAAAACCAAAAAAAATTAGAAAATAAAAACCAAAAGTACAAAATACAGAAAAACCCAAAAAAATAAAAAATAGAAAATTAAAAAACAAAAAAACCCAAAAATAGAAAATTCAAGCATTAAAAAATCCAATAATCCAAATAAATAAATAACCCCAAAACTCAAAAAAAAAATAGAAACTCCAAAAATCCAAAAAAAATCTAAGAATCCAAAAAAAAAAAAGGGAAAAAAATGAGAAATCTAAAAAATAGAAAACCCAAAAAGAAAAGGATAAAATCTATCCAACCAACACTACCATATGAAATTGATAATAAGTTTGGCAAGGAATGCAAAAATCTAAGGCAGTAGTGACTCCACGTCGTGATGGTTATCTTCAATTAGTCAATAAAGCTGAGGTTAGACTATTATCCTCCACCTATGTTTACGTCATGTGATCTATCTCAATTTTCTGTTTATCATCTTTCTTTTAGACTAGGAGCAAAGGACACCCTAGATGAAATAACAACTTTGCTGAGTTTCTTTGCAAATTTTACTGATAGGAGTTAGACGCAAATATAAACAGCGTCTAACATTCCAGGGCGATTTAAAAAATAAAATAGGTGTAAGACATTGGTATTTGCAGCGTCTTACGTTAGATGCATGCAGATTTGCGTACAACACTTATTAGCAACTTAAGTTACTAAACTTCATTGTGGAACTTCTAAATCTGTGGACAAAATGCGAAACCAATTTCTGCCCACTCTTAAGGCTTCAACAAGTTGAAATACATGTGTAGCCATTGATTTCATATTTTTTAGACTTCCGGACCATCCATAATCGCCTTTTGTATCTTTTATTGAATTAACAACTCATTAAGGCGTTGTCCATCCACTTGGCCCATGCAACCTCATCCTCTACTGTGGCATCTATCGAAGTGAGTGAGCCATCACGAGTCCAGTCCAAAAGTTGTGAGTCTTAGACGTCAACTCAGTGGCGTGCACGTCCACCCATGCTGTGGGTCTCCTACCAAATCGAGAAAGGAGGAGCCAAGGGTAAAATCTGATGTCATCCTAGCTAACAAAGTGCTCAGCTGATCTATTAGAAATGGAAGTGGTTCTAGCAATGGATCAGATCCAAATGTTCCGGTCAAAAAGACATATCCTGAGCGATCTCTGGCACATTATCATGCTCTCCATCAACATAATGACGTCACGTCACCTAAAAACAAAGGAAAGAACATCAGACTAACAAGTATTCGAAGTAGAAAGGACAGATACATAAAAATAAAGACAAATTACATGAACTGGGACTAGTAACTCAAAAAGATGACGACCAACGTAGCAGTTGTCATTAACTGACTTAGGAGTTAGCTCCGCATCAGCCCAGAACAGCCCTCGAGGGAAAGATACACCTGTGGGAGGAACCAAAGGAAAAGTAAGCTATAAAAAGGCGAAATGGTTCCACACCCACAATTGTACAAGGCATAAGTTTCAGTCACTCAATCATATCAGCAAGCATGTAATATTAACCAAAGCAAAAAATAGAGTAATTCACCAAAAGGAAGGACAAGTTCTCACCTATTTGACGAGAACTACCATTAGAGAAGTGGAAAATAACTGAGTATAGATGAGCCAAGTTGGCCGCTCCCCATGCGTACTTCCCCACTCAATCTAGATCGACCAATAAGGGCAGGAAGACCACTGAAACGCTTGAGGCTGCATGATAGAACAACACTGTCTCGAACAACACAAACAAGAAGGTACGAAGCTGCTGATCAGCATCCTCTCCAGGCTCCGTCGCTGTGTAGCAAGAATCCTCGACTCGACAAATCGCTGAGGAGAAGATGAAAAGGCATGGTCCGAACATAGCTATGCTGTTACCCACCAACTCTTCCATCATGGCAGTGTAGTCCAAGTGCACCTAACCAATCACCGGACGACCTGTCACCTGTAGCCTAGTCAGGCGAACCATGTCCTCTAGAGATGGTATGAACTCGTTAACTCGCGTCCCAATTGAGCTAGTACGTGGGTTGTACCACTCCACAACTGACTCCAAAACTTGTTTCAAATCTATCTATTTAAGTTCAAGGCTTAGTAGATCAACCCTCTAGATACATCTAGAAAATTGTTTACAAAAATATCATCATAAACTAATGCAGCCTTTGTAAATTGGAACCCTATAGACATCCAAAACTTTTGTCCACCCATGATAATAACATGGTTAAATTTTCTAACGTACGAATTTTTCTACAATGCTAATGTTATACATCTCATTACCAAACAAAACTAGTCCCAGTCAAATGCCATTTCCTTTGACTTGGATTCAAAGATCTCCACTTATATTTATGAAATTTTGTAGTTATGTCATGTTTGACCAAAAGAAAAGGTCAGGCACTTATATTTATGAAATTTTGTAGTCATATAGTGTTAGACCAAAAGAAAAGGTTAAGCAAGCATGTCACCTTCATAGTTTTCTTTTCCAACAAAATTTTGCCATCAACTGTTATTAATGATAATAAGAAAGAAGTTTGAGATTTTTCAATGGTATTGACGAAGTTCGAAATTATTAGTTTATCAAAAAAAAAATGGAAAACAGGTTTGAAATAGAAGATGAAAGGAGGAAATTTTAGTGATGAAGTTAGATTTAGTGTTTAATGGTTTATTACATAGGAAAATAGAAGAAAATGAAAGAAAAAAAAGATGGAAAAGAAAGAAAAAATTATCTAAAAGAAATATTGTAAAGGTCACGTGACCTTTCAAACCTGACGAAAGTATTTTATTGTTTAACAGAAGTAGTTAAAGGGAGCATATTATAACCAAAAAAATTTAGGGTACTAAGTTGAAAAAATCAAATAATTGAGGAAGGTAAATGAAAAAAGATGAGAAGAATGGCAAATTTATCTAAAAAAATATTATGACCCTTCAAATTTAACGGAAGGAGTCTTGTTGTTTAACAAAAGTAATTGAAAGAGGTAAATTATAATGAAAAAAATAATATACTAAATTGAAAAATACGAATAGTTAAGGATGATAAACTAGAATTTACTCAAAAAAATCCATGACTCTTTGATTAAAGATATGGAAAATATATTTTTTTTATAGAATCAAGTCCCATCTGGACAATCCAGGTTCAATGAACCCAAAACACCTCATTATATTACATTGACCTTTCAACCCGAGACAATAATAAATAATAATAGTTATATCATGTTTGACCAAAAGCAAAGGTCAAGCAAGCATGTCACCTTCGTGGGTTCCTTTTTCCAACAAAATTTTGCCATCAATTGTCATTGATGATGATAAGAAAGAAGTTTGAGATTTTACTGTGGTGTTGACGAAGTTAAAAATCATCCGTTTATCAAGAGAAAAAAGGAAGAAAAGTTTGAAAAAAAAGGTGAAATGAAAAAAAAATCCTTTTCCTTTGTAAGTTTCTTTTTTCAACAAAAGTTTGCCATCAATTGTCATTTATGATGATAGGGAAGAAGTTTGAGATTTTCATGTGGTGTTGGCAAAGTTTAAAATCATTAGTTTATCAAGAAAAAATGGGAAAAAAGTTTGAAAAAAAAGGTAAAAGGAAATAACTTTCAAAATTCATAATGTCCATTATGAGTTTCTTGTAATGCTTTTTGAACTATAATGCTCCAACAACGTTGCAATCTCTCATGAATGTCATTTTCAGACCAATGTTAAGGAAGTATGTGTTGGTTTTCTTTGAATTTTTAAATTTTCAAATCAATGCTAATAACATGGTTAAATTGTTTAATGTATGAATTTTTTATGACACTAATGTTATACGTCTCATTACTTGACAAAACTAGCCCCAACTAGCCCCAGTCAAACGCATTTCCTTTGACTTGGATTCAAAGATCTCCACTTATATTTATGAAATTTTGTAGTTATATCATGTTTGACAAATAGAAAAGGTCAAGTAGGCATGTCACCTTTGTAGGTTTCTTTTTCTAACAAAATTTTGCTATCAACTATCATTGATGATGATAGTAAAGAAATTTGAGATTTTCTTATAGTGTTGACGAAATTCGAGATCATCAGTTTATCAAGAAAGGAAAAAAAGAAAAAAATGGTTTGGAAAAGAAGGTGAAATGAGAATATTTTGGTAGTGAAGGTGAATTTGGATTTATGACATAGAAAACAATAGAAGAAAATAAAGAAAAAGAAGATAGAAAAGAAAGGTAAATTTATCTAACAGAAATATTTTAAAGGTCACTTTATTGTTTAATAAAAGTAGTTGAGGCGGACTTGTTATGAGAAAAAACGTTTAGGATACTAAGTTGAAAAGCTCGAATAATTGAAGAAGATAAATGGAAAAACATGGAAAGAAGGACAAATTTGTCTAAAAAAATACTGTAACCTTTCAAACCTAATAAAATAAGTCTTGTTTTTTAACAGAGGTAGTTAAAAGAGATTAGTTATAATGAAAAAATTAATATATTAAACTAGAAAATATAAATAATTGAGAAAGATAAACTATAATTTACCTAAAAAAACCATGCCTCTCTAATTAAAGTAATAGTCGAGTAAGCTCAGACCAACTTTGATCGAGATAGAGAATATATTTTTTGTAGAATAAGGTCCCAACTAGACAATCTAGATTCAATGAACCCAACAGCACCTCCTCATATTGCATTGACCGTTCACACGTTCGTGGGTTTCTTTTTTAAACAAAATTTTGCCATCAAGTGTCATAGATGATAATAGAGAAAAAGTTTGAGATTTTCCTATAATATTGATGAAGTTTGAGATCATTAATTTATCAAGAGAAAAAGGGGAAAAAGGTTTGAAGAAGAAAGTGAAATGAAAAAAAATTCCTTTTCCTTTGTGGATTTCTTTTTTAAACAAAATTTTGCCATCAACTATCATTGATAATGATTGCGAAGAAGTTTGAGATTTTCCTGTGGTATTGATGAAGCTCGAAATTATCGGTTTATCAAGAAAAAAAAGGGAAAAAAGGTTTGAAAAAGAAGGTAAAAGGAAATAGCTTTTAGAACTCATAATGTCCATTATAAGTTTCTTGTAAAACCTTTAGGACTTTATAATGCTCCAATAACCTTCCAATCCCTCATGAATGACATTTTCGGACCATTGCTAGGGAAGTATGTGTTGGTTTTCTTTGATGATATACTAATTTACAGCAGTAGCTTCGATGATTATGTGGCACACTTGCATTCAGTACTTGAGCTATTATAGGAACATCAAGTATTTGCTGTGAGAAGCAAATGCCAATTTGGAATGCAAAAGATTACTTACTTGGGACATATAGTCAATGTTGTTGCGAATGAAGTGGGCCTCTAGAGTTACTACAGAAGATTAATTAAGAATTATGATAAGATAGCACAATCATTGACTAATAATTTGAAGAATGAAGGATTTTAATGGAGTGAGGAGTGTGTACTAGCATTCCAAAATTTGAAAAATGCCTTGATCTCAACTCCAATGTCAGCTTTACTTGATTTTTCAAAAAAGTTCATAATAGAATGTGATGCCTTTGGAGTGGAGTTGGGGGTGGTTTTGAAGCAAGAAGGACATAGCATTGCTTTCATGAGCAAGGCTTTTACAAGGAAGCAGTTGTATCTTCTAGTTTATGAGCACAGCATGCATCACACATTAACCCCACTGCCACACCAGTATATCCTAACCCACCGGCTAGGATGCGCCCACTGAGAAGGAGATGTTGGCAATACTTACAGTAATTAAAAAATAGAGAACTTTGCTTCTTGTAAGACAATTCATAGTAAGGATTGATCAAGTACTTAATGGATCAACAAATACACACTTCGACACAAGGTAAATGGTTAATGAAGTTACTAGGCTTTGATTATAAGATTGAGTACAAATCTGGTTGTACCAACAAATTAAGTAGCTAATAGATTGTCTTGACAAGGGATCCTAGAGGAGATGGAACCAAAGATGCAGGTTATTATTGTGTTAATACCTAAGTGGTTTCAGATGATGAAGGAAATATATCAAGGATCCACGTCTTACACTGCCTTACTTGCAGATTGCCATGAGGGAAAGCTTAATAGATGAAAATATCGATTGGTGGATGAGTTGTTGTACTACCAAGGGCAGCTAGTTATTGTTAATAAAGGAGACTTGAAATCTAATGTGTAGGACATTAGATTTCATTATATGAATGTCATTATTCACCAACTGTAGGACATTCAGGCTATGAGAGAACTATCTTGAGAATCGAATCTAATGTGTATTGGAAGTGGTGGATGAAGTGTGTCAAGAATTATATTAAGGAATGTGACATTTGTCAATGGATGAAATCTAATAATACATCGCCAACTAGATTGTTGCAACCATTACCTATTCCTGTCGAAAGTTGGAAAGATATTAATATGGATTTCGTAGAAGGGTTACCAAATTCTCAAGGGAAAAACACAATAATGGTGGTTGTGGATAGATTCATCAAATGTATACACTTTCTTCCACTCAAGCATCCTTTTACAGCTAAAGATATTACTCATTCTTTTGTCAATTCAGTGGTTGTTGGCATGGTATACCACACACCATTGTTTGTGATAGAGATGGGATATTCACCAACACCTTTTGGAAGGAGTTGATGAAAACCCAAGGAACTCATCTATGTATGAGCTTAGCATATCACCCTTAGAGTGATGGGTAAACTGAAGTGGTGAACAATGTGTTAGAAACTTATTTGAGATGTTTTGTATTTCAACAACCTCATACATGAGTTAAGCAGTTAGATTAGGCTAAGTATTGGTGTAACATTTGTGCTCATAGTTCAATAAATATTACTCCTTTCAAAGCTCTACATAGTACACTTCCACCCATATTATTGATGAATGTGCTAGATACTACTAAAGTAGCAGCAATGAATTAGGCGCTCAAGTCTAAAGAGAAAATTTTGATACTGTTGTAGCATAACATCACTAGAGCTCAAAATAAAATGAAGCAGATGGTAGAATGAAAAAGAAGGGAATTGGAGTTCAAACTTGGAGATTGGATATTTTTGAAGTTGCAGTCATATAAACAGAGCTTTGTGATTGTTAAGGGTAATCAAAAGCTTTCTGCTCGTTTCCATGAGTCATTCCAAATTTAAGGAGGTTGCTTATGAGACTCATTTGACACATAATCTACTACAATAATTCTACAATCATGGAGATGAATTTCCCAAAGTCCCGCTTGGGTATTTTTCCTTCAAATTTTGTCTCATGATTGAGACATTTTTTCAAATAAGTCAAACATGGGTATCTTCTCTGGTACCTAGTTTTCTCTTTAAGTACAAAATCAATGGTTATTAGTCTTAATTGTCTCATGTCCTTATACATTTTGCATCATATTCATGCATATAATAAAATATTCACAAAGACAGTCAAATATTCACAACGAATTCTATTGATTCCAATGAATGACAGATTTTTACAAGCAAGGATGGTGCTGAGAATTGTGCTGCTTGTGAAGGCAAATGAAACAAACGAGTCCACAAGGAGTGGGGAAAGACAAAATTTTGGGGTGGACCACCATGGAGATTAAAAATAATTGAAATTGGCGCTTCAACACTTCATACCTTCTTTCACATGAATCTCAAGCAGGTGAAAAACTAGCTCAAAACTAAAGGAGGAGACAAAATTACAGTATATCCATTGCAGCGGAATTGAATCCTTTCCATTCATTTCCAGCCAAAAATAATTATACGCTGACATGAAGAGAAAGTTTTGGACTAACAAAACTTAATAATCTGAAGAAACTATTGATTATCAAAGATAGTAAACATTCAAAGAAGTAAAAGAAGTACAGTGACTATTAATTATCAAATAAGAAACTTAAGATTTATCAAAGAAACTACCAACAACCAATGAAAATCTGTAACAAGTTCTGTTGCAGCAAGCTCCCAATGGTAGGATGCATTGAACCAGTTCTGTTGCAACAATTAATGAAAATCTGTAACAAGTTCACTACTGTGTGGTAGATTCAGGATTCGCTATTGATATTAAACTAACTTAATAATCTGAAGAGAGTAGATATAGAGAAGCCCGTAAACTCATTAACAGGATAGCATTGTTCTTGTTCCACGGAATGTCAAATGTATTCCATCTTTTCAGGTTCCAGGAAAAAAACTAAATGCGAGTCTATATTGTCTAGGTTTCAAACTGTTGCATTTCAGAAAAACCCTTTAACAATGACAACGTACATGGTTAAAAAACACTGTCAAATGGTTTCAAACTCAATCCGAGGAATCACTACCATGAGTTTCTAACCATAGTTAAAGGATTAACGAGTTTTTAAATAAGGAAATACCAAATGCGTAAATGATACCAGACTAACAAGAAAATGGTCTCAAGAATGATATCAGGTCATCACTAACATGAAGATCATCTAGTAAGTGCATGTCAAGTTGTGTTGTCACCTTTTGCATAAAATTGGACATTGACTTGTTTTTTTTCTACACCTAATTAATATTAATTTTCAACATTAATACATGAAGAATGGAATAAAAGTATTTTTTTTTTTGTCAACGGTTTAGGTATTTAATATTTCATCGGCTTAAAGGTCAGATGAGAAACATTGTCCAAGTGCAAATAGGAATATAAGTATATTAACAGTGAATATCTTTAATATGATTATCTTCTCTTGCAACATAGTCATTTAAGGAATTGAATCATGTTGAAACCTTCTACCATTATTTATAGCAGCACCAATACAAGTAAGTCAAACTCTATTAGATTTTTGATGATCCAAAATTTATATCATTGTAATATCTTCTATCACATCCATGCATTGTGAAAAGCTTTCAGTTTATTGACTCAAGGCTGGTTCTTTTATTTTAGTCGACATCAAAATATATATATTTCATTTGAAAAAATAATAATATGCTAGTATAAATAAATGCTATAATTATACAATACATTTACAACGATTTTATTATTACGATGATCAGATTTTAAAACGTATGTTTGAGTCATCACTTGCAATTTTGTGGGACTGTGTCTATTCTCTTTCAATTAGGAACATAATAAAAAGGAAAAATATGAATTAAGCCATTGTAAGCTTGTGATAAGTGAATGATAATTGAATTAAATATTATACTATTTCTTCTCAAAGTTGAGCAAACGAACTAGATTTAGTGTGATGATTCATTTTCCTTTTGGATTGATTTATGCTATTCAACTTGAATATTTTCTACAATAGAAAATCTATCATATAATTGTAACTCATTTATCAAGAAATAAAATAGTAGCTCATTTAGCTAAATGGCCCTTTATCAAGAAAAACTTATTCTTTTCCTGATAAATGGAGGAAATTCCATATAGTCAAATCAGAATTTATGTTAGATCAGATCAAACTTATTGGAGGTATTCCTCATTGTATTTTCATGTCTAATCAGAATTTATACAATAAGGATCCATAGAGTCAAATATGATAGATTGTAGGTAAATTTAAACATGGAATGCATATTGTAAGGATCTAGTGAATTTAAACATAGAATGCATATTGTCTTTAAACATGGAATGTATATTGTAAGTAATGGAAGTAACGTAAGCCTCATGCTTTGGTGTATTCCATTCAGCAAGAATACGTTCAAATTGTTCAACATCAGTCCTGTGATCTCGATGTGCCATTCTTTCTTCATCGGTTTCAAATGGCTTGTAACACTTGTTCTTCAAGTAAGCCTTCCAATCCCTCCATCTTGAATTTAGCACCTTAAAGTAATAAGCACATGTATTTTCATGTCCTTTGAGATCAAATTAAGTCTACAAATAAAAACATAAGATAAATAAGGTTAGTTACACTACTGATAGATTATACAATATAAAATTATAATATAGCGATTTTACCACAAGAAAATTCCATGTGCCCTTGAATACTGAGTAATTTAGTTTTAGCCACTTTTTATCAGTAAGTCATAGCTCTCTTTACTATGAAAAACAAGTAAGACGTCTAATCAATTGTTTTCCATCTTCATCTATTGGACATAATGTATCCTTATTATAACAAAGACACGCCAACTTTCCTTTAGTACTCTAACTAAACAAATTCGCATATATAGGAAAGTCATTTATTATCCATAGAACCACAACATGTATCTTAAAATTAGATTTTGTAAATGCATCATAAGTTTTAACACCATATTTCCACAGTATCATCAACTTATCAATTAATGACTCTAAGTAAACATCAATGTCATTACCTAGGCCATAAGACTAGGAATCAACAAAGACATTATAAAATGTGGTTGTTTCATACATAACCATTGAGGAAGATTATATGACATAAGAATGATGGGCCATGTATTATGAAAAATGCTCATGGTGCCAAACGGATTGAAGCCATTACTTTCTAAACCTAGTCTGATATTACGTGGATCTGAGGCCAACTCTAGATATACACCATCTAAGGCTTTCCATGTTTCACTATCAGTAGAATGATGTAAAATAAAAATACCATATTTTACTTGATTGTCATGGCGCCATGTCATTGAAGAAGTCACTTTCGACGACATGAATAACCTTTGCAAGCATGCTATGAGAGAAAAATGTCGTAAAATCTTTGTTGATACTTTCTTGGACTTTTCTGTGTTGAACTGTCCTTCAACAACTGTATCCGTCTCCCGCAGTTACCATCGAGAAGTAAGACATCTATTACATTCTTCTTTATTTGCATTATCCTTGTAATATAACATGTAATCTTTAGAACATGCATCAATCCTCTTGTAATCAAGTTCTAATGCAATAATGATCATCTTAGCCTCATAGAATGACTTAGGTAAGCTTTCCTCGCATCCTAGGATTGTCTTTTTTAAGGTAGTGAGGAGCATATCGAATGACTTGTTACTTCATATAGATAAGCATTTTATGTGACAAAGTTCAACAAGAAATAAGAACTTCGACAGTGAACTAAGTCCTAAGTACAATGATTTCTCTGCATCATCAATCCTCAACGGGTACATTATCATTCCCATCGTCTATGACATTGCCCATCGATCTTATTCCAAATGCATCACACAACATCTCATGCATGTCATTATTAACCCTTTCAATAGAATTATTAATTCTTGATGACAAAACAGTAAGCATCTCACTATGCCTTATCTAAATAATATATTCAAGATAATTTCATTTATTATTATATTCTCATACATAGATTCTCTAATGAAAATGCTTCTATTGTCGCACTTAGTTCATAACTGTAGACACCCCAGTTTTGCAGGTCTACAGACTAGAATTGTGATAGTTGGGCTTTCAACCACAAATGAACTCAAACCCTAGTTTAGTCCCAAAGCCCTTGAGGACCCATTAAGCCCAGGAAGGCCCAATTGGGCCCATGGAAGCCCACAACACCTCAACCCATTTCTTCTTCTTCTTCCAAACCAAATACTCCTCAACCCATTTCTTCTTCTTCTTCCAAACCAAATACAACCAACAGCCACTCCTCAACCCATTTCTTCTTCTTCTTCCACCACACTAACACATAAATCATCTCCAAATATACCCAACAGCCACTCCTCCATCTCCTCTCATCTCAACATCCAGTTTCCCATCTCTCCTCACTGATTTCATCACAACAAACCACACCCATCCATCTTCCAGCTCACTGACCAACAGCCACACTCCCCGAGCTTGAGCCCTCCACGAACCAGAGCCGCCAGATGCCTCACTGCGAGCAGGAGCAATTGTTGAACACTATCGGCGCACGGGTGGACAACATGGTCAGCGTGGAGGACAGTAGTTGGTTGGGGTCGTTAGTTTGTTAGGAGAATGGTTAGTTCGTTGGGGAGTTAGTTAGTTAGGAAGCTGTTGGTTCTAGTAAAGGTGTTAGTGGGTTGTTACAGCAGCTGCCGGCGACCTTCACCGATAAAGGGGGAAAGCGAGTGAAACTGAAAAGAAGAAAAGGGAGAGAAATAGAGAGAGAGAGGAAGAGAAGAGGAGATAGGGAGAATTCTAGAGAGAGAGAGAGAGAGGAGCTCGCGGAGGTGAGAAGCAGGGAATTCAGGCCATGTCCGACGAGCAGAGAAGGCCACGCACGTTGCCAAGCCAAGTACGCCCTCCTCCAGCCTCATTTAGTTTCAATTTTAGATCTCTAGAACTTCTCCTGTTTTCCTTGATCGATTCCAACAAGTCCAGAGGCCTCCTCTGGTCAGAATCGATCCCTAGGCCTCGTCGTCGTCGTTTTCCGGCGACTTAGGTGGGGAGCTGGTCCAGGGCACGACCCTAGCCCCAGAACGATTATTCCACCTCTCCTGGCTTCTCTCTTGCCTCTCCACCCTTCCAATTCCCTTTCTGATCGCCGTGGAGGCCTCCACCAGAAGATTGCCGGAGTTGCGCAGCATCATCGTCGTCGGAGAAGACGACTGAAGCCTGCCTCTGAGCACGCACCTCTAGCATCGGCGAGACCCTCCGAGCCTCCAGGAACGTTCCACAACACGTCCCCAACACTCCGGAGCCTGCAAACCTAAGCCACGAGCTCTGGATCCCGCCAGCAGCCACGCTCACCGGAGGAGACGACGGCGACGACAGGTGGACCCCCACATTGCACGACCTTCCTCTGATTTGACCCCTGATGAAAGAGACGTGCACCTCAACACTCCCTGAAGCCTCCTGGATCTCTGGATCGCCGCGCCGCAGCCTCTGAAGCTCCCTTCTTCTCCGTTGTCGTCGCTGGAGTGCTCCGACGGTGAGGGAGGTGGGAGGCCCACTCCCACCGCTCGATCCTGGATCTAGACCGTTGGATCTCTTCACCTCCTTCCTTTCTTGCTTCTCGTGAGGTCTGATATCAGATCAGGCCATGGGAAAGCCTCCAACAATCCCTCCGGCGGTCGTCGACGGCGAAGCTCCATCGCCAACGACCGTCCATCTTTTTTTTCTTTAAAAAAATAACTTTCTTTAAATAAAACTTCTGTTACTTTTGATTTGTTACATTTAGATCCTTTTTTTATTACAAACAGGTCCTTCTCTTGCATTTAGGTCCTTGATCATTTTTTTAAAAATCGTTTGAATAAAGTTTTAACTGAAAATATTGTAATGTGCCCCTTGATGTTTCATAATAATGTTTTCCAGGCTGTAAAGTTTAATAAAAACTCCTTAGAGTTTCTTTTCATGCATTTTAGCCCAATATTTTTGTATAAAGAACCCTGAACATTTCTAAAACTCTTCTGAATGTATATTTCTCTAGTTAAATTGCATTTTAGCCTCTGAACTTTTCTAAAACTCTTCTGAATACATGTTTCTTCTGGTTAATTTGCATTTTAACCCCTGATTTTTTTTCCAAATCACACTGAATGCATGTTGTCTAGGGTAAAATTACTGAATTGCCCCTGAAACTTTCTGATTTCAACATGGATTCTTTTTCTTGCATATTTTACCCTGAATTTCCTCAGAATTGCATTAAATGCATGTTTTGATGGCATAATTGCATTTTAACCCCTATTTTGACAAAAAATGCACAGATTTACACATTTGACCCAAGATTTCTTCAAAACTACATGAAATGTGTTTTCCTATGTATTTTTTGATGATTGAGCTTTAGAAATTCAGTTTTCATTCAGAATTTGGGTTTTTTGCACAAAAGCCTCTGGAAATTTTCATTTTCACACTCTTGCATGCATTTTGCCCATTTTGTTGCATTTTTTCATGCATGTTTTCTCGTGATTTTTTCCTTTCTTTGTGCACACGTTTTTAGCACATTTTAAGTTTGGTTTTCTCATCGTTTCCCGGATTTTTTCCGATTTCCCTGTCTTTTGACTTGATTTGGCTTTCCATCGCCCGAGGGCGTACAGTAAAAGGCTTAAACAAAGCCGACATGGTCCCGAAAGAGGATTATTTTCTAATTTGATTTTCTCGGATTTCTTCAAGTTTCGCTGATTTGTGTGGCGCTTTCCGAGAATTTCTCGATTTTCACGATTTTCCTCATCGCCCAAGGGCGTACAGTAAAACGACATTCTCAATGCCTACATTTGACCTTCGGATTAACTTTTTCCCTTTTATTCATTTCTTCTCTTCGATTTGGCATGTATTTCAGTTATCTTCAGCCTGAACATTCAGAATAGGCAAGCACACATCCATTAGTTCATGTGACAAGTAGGAAACCTAGAAAGACCGAGTTTCTCAGGCGCATGAGGGTGCCTAACCCCTTTCCCTTTTTCCTAATCAAAATCCTTACCCTTTCTCTAGTCCACATTCATTTGTGCATTATATCCATTAGGCACGGAGCACACATGTTTTCTGCATCTTGTTTGCTTCTTGGTTTTCTTGTGTGTTTTGTTTTCCTCGTCTTTCCATTAAAAGACTAGGTGGCGACTCCTTTCCGTATCCTTTCTCATCCTTCCTTGGTGTTTCCGAGTCTAGTCTTCTTCTCTAGATTCACCATCTTCGTTGTGACCGTATCGGGACTCCTTGAGTGTTTCCACGCACCCAGTAAAAGGAGAGCCTCGCCAGGTTCCACTGGTATGGTCACAATTGGCATGATATATGTTCAATGGTGAGTAATTTGTTGTTAACTATTACAAAGTCTAAGAATTTTTCAATCCCTAAACATATATGCTGGATTAATTATGTAGTTAATGTCTATTCACGACTTCTTCAAAATAGAAGCCATCTATCAATACAAATTAAAAAACTCGAAAAATGTGATAAACACATAATCAAATAATTATAAATGTGATAATCTAAACTATGTTGGCAAAATGGTAGATGCCATGTTTGAGAATTTCAACTAAATTATTATTGATTATCAATCATCACTTAATTTGATAATGCCAAAAACAACCATACATTGATTTCTATAAGAAATAGATCTCATGTGATTCTCCATTTTGATGCATTAATAATCTGTAAGAAATAGATGATGGCCAAAATATCAGTGTTGTTTTAGTAATTGTAATTGTTTAAATAAAAGTAGCAAATATTGTTACGAAGATAGGGCAAGTTTTCAACTAATAAAAACAACTCTGTGTTGAGCACAAAATCAAGAAGTAAAGACGAAAATGTTTTCTTTTAGACAACTACTTGAAAGATAACTTACACAAGTCAAGAAGTAAAGACCAAACAGTTTCTTTTTGATAAGGTCATTGAGAAAGTATTGCTCTCAATATCAACAGTTTCAACAACTACTTGAAAGATACCTTATACAAATAAAAGAAAATCATAACGGAGAATATCACTTGTGTTATGCTATAGGCAAATGAGATGGATTGCAATTTAAAGAAGTTATCTTTATTTAAAAAAATAAAAAAAAAGGTTATTATAGCATCACATCATAAGAAACTTGTTTTTTTTAATAAAAAAAACTGAAAGAAAACCACATAAGAATTGACAAGAAAATACATGTTTTGCAGGAAAAAAAGAGTGATTGGTTTCTACAAATTTAAGTGAAAAGGAGTCAGTAGAAGTCCAATTGTAAAACCTTGGGTGCAACTTCTTCCCTTGTTATCACATATTTCTTTTGTGTCGTTAAGGATCGGAAAAAGTGGCCCATTAGGGCTTTTCCAGAGATCGCCTTGGAAGAGTCATATGAACCACCAGTTTTAACTAGCCTGCCTTTAAGGGTCAGCTTTTGGAGGAGGAGAACGTGTGTCCCCTGACCTCGGAGACCCCATCTCTCTCTTGCTCGGCTCCTTGCTGACGGAAACCGGCTTCTCGGCGACGTTGCTTTCCCAAAGGGGGGAAGGACCTGCAGGTACGCACCCTTTACTCTTCCCTTGTCTGGAGCCCTGACTGGTCGTCAAATAATTTCGCTCCCGGGGGGCGGTTCCTCTCTTACTGGATACTCTTTGGTTAGTTATGTCTCTCCTGGCGATCAGGGAGGCAGCTGACTCTGATTTTTGGCTGGTTTTGCACATTAATCTTGTAGATGGTCCAAATGCTTTGTTTCCTTTCAAGTTTAGCAATTTATCGCTTTGTATCTTGAGCCTTGATGCTTTCAACGTCTTGTGTGTGGATGCTTTTTAGTTCTCTGTTCGGACTTACTCAGATTCACGAGATTTTGTGTCTGAAAGCATTTTCCCGTCCTCCTCACATAGAGGAACTGGCTATTTACTTGGCGGAAAATCGACCCTTGGGGTAGATAACACCTGTGATTCAGTGGACTAGTTTTTTTCTTCAATAGATGCAGTTTTTCGCCCCACTTCTTTTCCTAGTGTTCGTCCTCCATCGATCGGATCTCGACGGCCCGCCGGAGAAGACACACTCAATGGCTCTGAGTGGCTCTACAACTGAGACAGTACACCCACGATGGCATTGTTGTCTGATGCCTCAGGTTTGGTGTGGAACTTTTCTAGTTTCTCTCCTCCTAATTTCTCTTTAATTAACTCTGTTAATAATTCTGGGTGGAATTTAGAGGATAATGAGAATTACTGCTGGGCTAATGATATTCTTAGCCGTCGTTCAAACAATCCTGTTGAATTGGCATCGGATTTGAATCGCGTGATTCTGACCCCAACTCAGTCTAGTGCATTTACTCTAGATACACCGTTTGTTAGTAACCCTTCGCCTTCTTCCTTGTTCTCTGCCCGAGGCTCTGACTCCGGGATTTCCCCTGCAAAAGAGGTATGTTCTCTGACAAATAAGCTTACTACAACACGTAACCTACATTGCGTTTCTTCTTCTTCCTGCCTTAGTGGTTCTCGCTTCTTTCCCCTTGCCTGCCCTCTTAGATCTACTCCGGAGTATACGCACACTCAAGGCTCTGGAACCTCAGAGTAGTCTTCGATTCTCTTGTCAGAGGGGTCCTTCACTTCTCTTAAAGACCGTTTGGAGCGTTGGACCGTGGTGTCCAGGAGGAAGTCTACCTCGCCTTTGGTGAGTTTCTGCTTCAAGCACGAGAGATGCTTCTCCTGTGGTCTTCGGGGGCATACCAAGAAGTTTTGTAGGTATTCCGATTCTTGTTTTAAGTGTGCATCTTCTTCTCATTCGGTGGCAATTTGTCAATTTTTCCAGGTTACTCACCCTACTACTATCTCTACTCCGATGGTTGGGCTTAACCCCCATGCCCCGAAGATCCTCTCCCCTTTTGAGGCTGTTTATGACCAGATACAACATCTGTCTTGCTGTGCGATTATCACTGCACACTCTCCACACCTAACCAAACTCAGCCTAGAGGAACATCTGCGCACCAACTGGCCCCCTTCAGTTCCTGTAGATGTCCTGGATTTTTCACCGAGTAAATTCCTTCTTAAATTCTCCTCCACCTCTACTAGGAACAAGGCCTTAAATCTATATGGTGCTACTCTTCATGCGCTTTCTGCCTCTTACGTACCCTGGTCAGTCAATTCTAATGCTGTCTTTACCTTAAAAGATGAAGGAATGTGGATTAGATTGGAGGGTATACCCCACCACCTCTGGAATATAGATTTGTTCTCTCATATGATCTCTGAGTTCGCAGATGTCTTGGAGGTAGACACCTCGTTAGATAGGCTAAAATTCCTGGGCTTTGCTAAAGTTAAAATCCGTCTTCACCCTGGCAAAGAAATCCTTGATACTTGGTTTTTTTGTTTTTGGAAGGATTGTATACCCTATTAAATTCAAACATTGCTGGAATCAATGTCCCTCATCCTCGATATCTTTTGTCTCCCTTCCTCCTGACCCAAAAAT
>JAMKQA010009762.1:0-15953 GCA_024699735.1 Posidonia australis | reverse complement strand
GCTCTGAGCAGACGCACTCATGTGATGGCTAGTCTGATGATCCATGAATGGAAATTGTTGGAGGGACTAGTGGAATGCAGGCCTCGGAGGCAGTCTCAGGGACCCACCAGGGTAGTGCTGGCTAACTTGTCTGTTCGCCCAAGGATGATCGAGGTGACTGTCACAGCTCAGCAATATGATTCTTTTGTGTCTGATATCTAGAGGAAGCTGGAAGCTAGTAATGCCCCTTATTTTTCAGTTGGGGTAGACAGTGGGTTGAGGTATGATTTGAGATTACATGTACCTCAGATAGAGGAAATCAAGAACAGTTTGTTGGATGAAGCTCACCGCTCCAAATACACTATTCATCCAGGAAGCACCAAGATGTATAAAGACCTGAAGAGGAACTTCTGCTGGCCTAGGATGAAGAGAGAGATTGCTGAGTATGTGGCGAAGTGTACAACCTACCAGATAGTGAAGATAAGGCACCAAAAGCCCGGAGGGACTTTGCAGCCTCTGGACGTTCCAGTGTGGAAATGGGAAAATGTGTCGATGGACTTTGTGATGGGTTTGCCACAAACCCAAAGAAAGAATGATATTGCGTGGGTGATAGTGGATCGCCTTACAAAATCGACACATGTCTTGCCAATAAGGGTGAATCTTCCATTGGCAAAACTGGCAGAGTTGTAAGTGGCTGAGATTGTGAGATTTCATGGTGTCCTAATGTCTATTGTGTCTAACAGAGGCACGAGGTTTACATCGAGATTCTGAGGAGCTCTACAGGAGGCTTTTAGCACAGTGTTGAATTTTAGCACTGCTTTCCACCCCCAAACGGATGGCCAGACAAGGAGGACCATCCAGACACTAGAGGACATGCTGAGGGCCTATGCCTTGGACTTTGGTGGTAGCTGGGAGGATCATTTACCTCTGATTGAGTTTGCATGTAATAACAGTTACCACGCTAGTATTGGTATGGCACCATACGAGGCATTGTATGGCAGACCCTGTAGGACTCCCACTTGTTGGAGTGAGGTGGGTGAGAGATAGTTAGTTGGGCCCGAGATCATACAGCAGTACGAGGGCAAGGTGGATCTGATCAGGAAGAGATTGTTGTCTGCCAAGAGCCGACAAAAGAGTTATGCGTATAGGAGGCGGAGACCTTTGGAATTCGAGGTAGGAGACTTCGTTTTCCTGAAGGTGTCACCAACCAAGGGTGTGATGTGGTTCAATAAGAGGGGCAAGTTGAGCCCAAGATATATCAAACTGTACCTGATTACCAAGAGGGTTGGTGAGGTGGCATACAGACTAGATTTGCCTCCAGGGTTGGCGGGTATGCACAACACCTTCCATGTGTCTATGTTAAGGAAGTGTTTGGCCGATGCATGCCAGGTGATGCCAGTGCAGCCAGAGGAGCTGCGAGAGGACTTGTCTATGGTTGAAAATGTAGTTCAGATACTGGACAGGAAAGTGCACGTCCTCAGGAATAAAGTGATTCCATTGGTGTTAGTTCAGTGGCAACACCATGGTACAGAGGAGGCTACCTAGGACCTCGAGGTGGACATCCAAAGACAGTACCCCAACTTGTTTTATCAGAGTTGAATTTTGAGGACGAAATTCTTTTAAGGGGGTAGGACGTGACATCTGGGCCAGATTATCCATTTTAAATATAAACCATGTAATTGATTGTGATGTTGCTTAAATGGTTTATTAATGGATAATCTGTTATTTCTTAGATGTGTGAGCTTGTGGTTGGCTTTCTGTGCACCTGTTTGTGATCTAGACCAATGTGGAGTCCGGTTTGAAGATGCACAGTCGCCTCGATTTATGTGTCTGATCTTTCCTCTTTTCTTTCTTTCCTTTTTCTCCTTTTCGCACTCACGAGCTCACCACACACACCGGTCTTCTTCCCCTTCACCCTACTCAGCCCGTGCCACCACCATCCAGCGACCCGTGCCTCGTCGTCATCTCCGACGCGATGGGTGGCTGGCGTGATGCGGGAGGAGGAGGGGATAAGGGAGGCATAGGCTAGTGGAAGAGGGTGAGCTGCACCGTAAGGAGGAAGAGGGAGAGGAAGAACGACGTGCGTGCAACCGAGGAAGAGGCAGTGGCCATTTGTGAGGTCCACTGGCGGGAGAGGCTTCGCTAGGGCACGAGAAGGCTTACCGGAGTGGGGGGAAATGTCGCCGGAGGGCTGAGCTAGGTACACGTCCTCTTCCCTTTCCTCTGCTTGTTGTTTCCTTAACAATGGTTTAATTGCATGGAAATTGAGATAAATGCATGAAAAATTGTGGAAAAATCGTAAAATGGTTGGAATGTGATGTATAGCATGAGAATATAGATATCATGCGATTAAGATTGGTATTTGTGGGGGAAATGCAATTTTGGGGTTGAAGGCTACAGTAGCCATTTTTGAGCTCCTTCCCCTTATGATTTTCGTATGAATTGTGTGGTGGATGAAATCATGAATGGATTAGGGGGTTTTGAAGTAGACTCAAGGGTCTACAACCTGTGATTTACTCATAATTTTTGATGTGTGTTTGGGGGTCCGACTGAGACTCCCACCTTGGGCAATTTCCGTCGTTCGAAACAGGGGAGGTGTCCTGGTTTCAGGCGATTCGCCATGCCGAATTGAATTCGGCATACCAAATCTCTATCAGATTATGCCAGATACCTGATATCGACAGGCCGAAAACACCCAATCGACCGATTCAGGAGTTTTTGGTATACCGAAAATATTCGGTGTACCGAACCAGGGATCTTCGGTAACCGAACCTGAGATTCGGTCTACCGTTTTTGCCCTGAACCTGGTATGCATAAATATGAATTTAAATGAATGATAAATGGTTTTAAAGGTATGTTGAGCATATGTGAGTGGTGTATTCCCCATGTAATGACATGGAGGAATGTGGAACCCAAATAAATAAATTTGGGAGTGGTTTTGGGTTGTGGTCTCATAAATGAATGAAAAGGATGATTTTGTATGATTTTGAGCATGAGACCCAATTTATGATTTTAAGCATGGTTTTCATGACTTAAGTTGGGACCCCAGTGGAGGGTCAGGTGTTGCAAGGAGATAGAGTCCTGCAACAAAAAGAATGAAATGGAAAATTGTTTTGAAAAGAAAGTTTAAAGAGTTTTGAATGGAACACTAATAATGTGTTAAGAGACCACAATCGTTGGTGTCGACAACGTGGTAGGAGTATGAGGTTCCAATGAACCAGTTGCTAGACACAACTGTGGTTGTCGAGCTTGAGATGGTGTTGGCTGAGCCAAGGTTTTTGTGCCTAGTTGTTCGAGTCACCAACGGTGTAGGCTGAGCTTAGGTCATTGTACCTAGTTGTTTGGGTCACCGAGCTCGTGACGGTGTAGGTTGAGCCTAGGTTTTTGAGCCTAGTTGTTCGGGTCACCAACGGTGTAGACTGAGCCTGGGTCATTGGACCTAGTTGTTTGGGTCATCGATCGGGCGTCAGACAGACACGTATCCCCGTACACACATGAAAAAGAAATTGAGGCCGGTTGGCCAAGGCAATGACATCTCGCACGGGGAATATCACCGTGGCAGTGCAGGAAGGTACGGGAAAGGATGTCCTCACCTACTGCTTGTGTGCCTAGTTACCCCTGATCACGGTAACAACAGTAAAGAAAAGTGGAAATGAATAAAGAAAAAGAAATGTGATTTGGTCAGGATTGGACTTATGAAATAGTCCTAAAATCCTGAAATGGATTAATGATGATGATTTACCAATTACCAGCCTGTATTTATGATTTGGTTTGAGCCCGAGAGGCATTGTGTTTTAGGCTTGATCTGGTCAGAAATGTGAATTTGAAAGTGTGGTTTTGGGAAGAAATCCCAAGTATTGAAAAGGATATGTTTTGGAAATTGAATTCCAAAGGTTTTGAAAGAAAATGCAAAGGTGTGTTTTTGAAAATGAATGTGGCTTTCGAATGAGTTTCCAAATGTTTTGAGAAAGGAAAAGAAACATGGCTTTTGAAAAGAGCATGAATTTGGGATTGAATTCCCGAGTGATTTCCAATGAAAAGAAAAGCGGATTTTCAAAAGAAAACCAAGTTTTGAAAATCAAAGAAATGAGTTTTATAGTTTTCCAGAGATTTTGTGGTTTGTGTGTTTGGACGCGTACTGGGTGACTTAGACATGCTTATTTGGTTTTCAGGTACAGACCGCGTGCAACCGTGTTTCGGTGCAGGAGTTGGAGCTTCTAGCCGCACATTGAGATCCTAAAGGTGAGCCTTAGTTACAGTTATTTAATATTTCTGTAATTAGTGTAATTATGCTTATGATATTGTGATTTAGTAGCGCTCCCGGGACCGGGGCGTTACACTACCTCACGTAGCAGTTCAACCACCCCAGTCGCTACCTCGATGTATCATATCACACATATACAAGCACAAGATGTGTCCTTACGACGCCCCTAGCGTTTGACCACCTAGAGACTCTAACCCTAGACCCGACCAATACCGACACTAAGGGTAGTTTGGGTTTACAAATACCATAGGTCCTGTAGTGCCACAACATTCACAAGGCTCACTCTTTGGACCAAAACATGGCAACCACAACCTAGGATGCCTCTCTGACTACACAAAGATCTCAATACCCCATATCAGTTCAGCCTTTCGGCTCACGTGGTTCCTAGAACACCTCAAAATTCTCTTTTCGAAAACATATGCAGCTTCCTTTTCAAATCTTTTTTGAAAAACATTTTCAAAGCTTTATCATTATCAAAAATTAATTTACCAAGTTTTTCACAAGCATTTAATTCATTTATTGGTTCACAATCATTTTTCACATATTTTCTACTCATTATAGGAATTCTCCATCTATTCATTCATTATTCATGTATTTCTCACGTATTTCATATGCATTATCAATATTTATTCACAAAAACCATTGAAAACAGATAGTTTGTGTTACTGGAAATTGCAGGACGTGCCGGCCATCTGTGACGGTCGTTCACGTGGCATTCCAACGCCCCCTGATCCACAACGTTGTTGCACTCAATACTCACGCTAGAAGGTTTTACCTTCCAGTTGCACTAGACGTTTTACAGACAACTCAGAAAGCTCAAAACATGCAACCCATTCTCAGAAAACCTCATATAATCCACAAACACTTATGAGAACATGTTCAATACATCTAGGCATATACGTTACCATTCTCATGCATATTAACCCATTTATCAACAAAAATTTCAATAACTCATATTAATCTTAAAAATTCATAAAACCCATCATAAGGAGATTCCTCATGTATCTCATGCATGCCATACTAATTTACTCATGTTATTTCATTCTAAGCATGCCATTAAGGGAGAAAAGTGGGGAATGCATACAGCTTGGTGGTTCACCAGTGATTTCCACTTTTCAGTGAACTTTTGCGATCTCCAACGACCTCCAGCAAACCTCTATACATCAACGTTAACACTGGTGGTGCCTCTCCTCCCACGGTCAAACTCCAGCAGTGATGTTGGTCGCAGCGGCTCACCGGTGGCAATCCCTTCTCTCTTTCACTCTTCACAGTTCTCTCCCACTCCCCCAACTCATCCTCTCCCTCTCGTTTCTTCCTCTCTCTCTATTTCTCCAACGAAGGAGGGGCCATGGGTTTTAAAACACCCACGCAACACTTGGTCAAGGGAGGGAGGCCTCTAGATGTGACGGCTCAAGAGTTAGGTAGAGAATCGGTAGAAAACTCAAGTGCAGAGAATCAGACGACGTTTCCTATTTTCTGACATTTCATTGTTCAAACTGCATGTCGGCAATCCGTGCCACTAGTAATATCTAGTCCCCCATGCCTAGTGTGCTCGTCTGCCAAGTCTGCCTCTTTCTTGTGCCTATTGTACCCACCTACTAGGTTCGCTTGACCCCTACAAAACAGAGTCAGAGAGAAAACAAGAGCCCAATTCATAAAAATTAAGCACAATTACCACTCAAACTCCAACACACATTCCCATAATCATAAGGAATCAAATTCCAGAGCACAAATAGTGACATTAAATCTCATTATCAAAATACAATGTCTCTGATACATCCCTGGATGTTACATCCAACCTCCTTAAATGAATTTCGTCCCAGACATTCACTAATAATGGAATAAATGGGGGTATACGATTGCACTCCAATGAGCCTTCCGAATGTCCGCACCTTCCTCGTGACGCATATGCATCGACAATGACACTTTAGTGATGGTACACTGGCAAAATCTCCTCCCTCTCACGCTAAGACCATTTCTCCCAACTCTCTGCTCTCTCTCATTTTTCTCCTTTCCTTTCTAACATAGGAGGCCATGGGGTTTAAGCACCCACGTAGCATCCTAGTCAAAGAGGGATCCTCAGGAGGAAGCAACGTAGGCAGTGGATCAGGGAAAAAGATGGAGAGAACGAGCATAGAGGAAGCAGGCGGCGTTCACTATTTTCTGACATTTTTACTGTTCAAACCACAAGTCGACAACTCACGCCACTAATCCTCACCTACAATACTAGCTATTCACTCATGCTTGTGGACATGAATTATGGGGGGGTTGTAGAATCGTCGAGATGTCCACTCACTTTGACGATCCTTGTGATCGCCACTTGTCGATTCACTTTCGCCGGTTGACAAGGCACCTCATGGGAATGTGGTTAATGCAATTATGTAGGTTCTCGGTTCATTATGTCGGTGGCAAGATGCTGCCCAACTGTGTCCTCGTGCTCATGTAGTATCCTTCCCTTCAAAATAAACAAGAAAAACAAAATAAAATAGATTAGATTAGTTGTAGTAAACAAATAACAAAAGATAACAAAAGAAAAACAAAAAACATGCAACTAAATACTAACCGGGGGGTTGTCCCTACATGCATATGCCATGGGCAATTATATGAATGCAAGTTTTTTATTTATGATGAAATAATGAAAAAAAAAAGGAGGATACTCCCTTCAACCTTGGTGCCTTGATGTAGGGGTTAAAGGAAGTGGAGGCTGGCTTAAGGAGCTCAAGAGACGCGCTTTGATTGTAGAAAAGGACTAGATCTCTGGTGGATCTGAGCTTCTAGGGATTTGGGCTTGGATAAGAAAGTTGGAAGCTCTCTCCCACTCTCAGGATCTCTCTCTCTCTCTCTCTCTCTCTCAAGTTCTCTAGGGTTTCTAATGGCTCCTTGGAAATTTTGAAGTGCCTCCCCTCAAACTCTTGACCTATGGGCCTATTTATAGAGTTTGGGGGCTGGGGATCTCTTCAAAGCGAAGATATAGATCAAGGGTTAGGATGAATTGCTCTGAAAAAGGTAGAAAATCGAGAACTAAACTCGACGTCGGTTGACTAGGCGACAAAATCATCTAGTCGCCGCTTGGAGTGGCAACGAGCTTGGAGATTCCAATTTTGCTACATACTGTGAATCGACAGCTAGCTGGCACGAAATTTGCCATGTAAGCTAGCCACCTATGCATGTGGCATCGAGTAACTAAAAGGAATTTTTCACAAAATCAAGAGCACATAGTATCAAATTACGAATTCATTAGCAATGTGAACGCAATCAACATATGGAAATCATTCTCGTAATTAAGACAGATTTGAAATATATTTCCAAATCCAAATCAAACTTAAAATGTTAAGTAGATTAAATTTGAAAATCAAATTTTCAATAATTATGAGAAAATATCAATTAAAATTAAGGATAAATCTAATTTAGTTTAGATTCATAATTATCTTTATTTTTTAGCATTATCATGAATTAAATATAAGCTATAACATTAAAATGTGATAACTTATTATAGAAAGCTCTTTTTTGGCAAATGTGATAACAATAGTGGGGTCATAAGGAAGGAACCTAATTATCACATAATAATAGTTGAGTCACCACATTAAGATGGAAAGCTAGTCTAGTTGGCCTATCTCGAATCTTAGCAGCAAATGACTCAGAGATAAAGGAAAATGAACTCCCCGAGTCAAACAAGACTATAGGCATTCAGTCAGTCACAAGGAAAAAACCTAATTATCACATAATAATAATAATAATAATAATAATCATCATCATCATCATCATCATAGCGGAAAACAGTGCTTGATACAATAGTCCATAAAAAGGAAAAGATCATGATACAAAACACACTACTGCTCCTTACCCTCTACGACATCCTTAAAAGAACCAGCATCAGGAGCAGCTATGGAAAACACTCATCCCTTGGTTGGTTGGCAAATCGTGTCTCCAGCTGGCTTTGGAGGATCACGGAAGTTTCGCTGGATATGCCCAATCTTCCCATAGTTGTAGCACACCATCTTCTCAGGATTCCTCTACTGGTGGTAACACTGTGCTGCCACATGCCCTGTACTGCCATAGACAAAGCAAGATCTTCTTTCCCTTGTGTCGCTACTCGAACCAGCCTTACTATATCCAACACTTCCTCCCCTCACAACTGACTCAAAGAGCTCCTTTCTTTTCTTCCTAGAGCTCCTAGAACTATGGAGCTCTCTACCCTTGAAGTAGAAAATCATGGAGCAAACTTCTTCTCCTTGCCTTTGGGGTAATCTTCCAAGAACAACATGCGGTCATCCTCATATTTGGCTGCTAGCTCCACTACATCCACCAATGCTGGGCATCAATGGCCTAGGACCTTTGATCTGATTGCTAGGCTCAAACCCTCCACAAACCTCTTAGCTATGCACTTCTCTATATCAAATGTCTGTGAGAACTATTCTAGCCAGGTGAAGGTCACCTTGTACTCAGCTACAGACATATTGCCCTGTTTCAGATTCCACAAATCCTTATCCAACCTGTCTCTTTTATTTTCTAAGAAGTACTTTTCAAAGAAAACACCACAAAATTCCTCCCAAGAGATCATCAACAGGTCAGAACTTGAGAATTTCATGCAACATGTGGCTCTCCACAATAATCGGTGTTGCCCTTGAACTGAAAAGTAGCTAGCCTGACCCATTTCTTTGTTGAGTACTCTATGCCCTCCAGAATATTGTCAACCTCTAGTAGTCATGCCTCACAATCTTCTAACTTGCTTCAACCATCAAACGTTGGCACACATAGTCGGTAAAACTCTTTAAGCCATGGGTTTGCCTTAGTCCCATCTGTATTGTTCCTGCTAAAAGTCTAGGTGAACCCCTGCATCATGTGGCTCAGCTCCTATCGTATAACTCCCCAGCTACTATCTTGCTCCTCGCTAAAACTTGCCGCAGGAGTCCTGCCCTTGCCTCATCCTTTGGGCAACATCATGTTGCTACCACAAACAAACAAGCAAACACATCAGGTGCAAAATTCTCCATTGTGCAATCTTTATGGAGTCACTAACCAGACACAACTAATCTGATGCACTTAGTGAACCTAAGCTCTGGTACCACTCTGTAACGCCCCAGCGCTACACAGTACTATAGATACTATCCAATTAATTTATTTAGTCCATATTAACAGAAACAAGCAATTTAAATAAATAGAACTAACTACCCAGACTTGTGTGCGGCTATTATAACTCCAATAATTTGCACTAGGATGAGACTGCACCTTCGACTATGTACCTTCGACTATGTACCTACGACAAAAAAAATTAAAATCCACGTGTGAGTGACATCATTGTCACCTAGTAAGTGCCTCAAAACAAAAATCGACAAAAAACCCTAAGCAGCTATCAAAGTGTGAAGGAAAACCACGAAAAACCCACAATATTGAAAAACCATGCATGCAATTCGGAAAAAAATCATTTTTAATCATGTCTTTTCAAAATTTTCTTGTCATTTCGCTTTCAAAATCTTATGCACATTTATAAACCATTTTTCATGCATCTCAAGAAGTAATTTCTCATCTAGAACCCAACCCAAACCGATAAATCATTTCGTATCTCAAAACACAACAGAACCACGATTGGAAACTAGCACAATTCACAATTCTCAATCCGAACCAAAACTTGTAGTATCACCCTAGCCACAAGTGACTGACCTGGCCACAAATAGTTTGCAAGGCTCATTCCCTGACCACACTGCACTGTCGCTGTGAACTATTCATGCAAGAGTTCAATCGCCCCGACTACAACCTCAAAGTATCGTACCACACTGGTACAAGCACGAGGTGCATCCTCAAGATGCCCCAGACCTGACCCGTACTTGCACTAAGGGTAGTCCAGGTCTAGCAATACTCTAGGTCTTGTAGTACCACAACAGTCATAAGGCTCACTCCTCGGATCAAAACTTGGCAACCACGACCTAGGACGTGTCCCCGACCACACAGAAGTCTCAATATCCCTTGTCAGTTCGGTCTTTCAACTCACGTGGTTCCTACAAAACCTCAAAATTCTGTTTGGGAAAACATATGCAGCTTCCTTTTCAAATCTCTTTTAAAAATCATTTTCAAAGCTTTATCATTATGAAAAATCAATTTACCAAGCTTTTCATAAGCATTTAATTCATCTATCCATTTATTGGCTCACAATTATTTTTCACGTATTTCCTACTCATTATAGGAAATCTCCATCTTTTCATTCATTATTCATGTATTTCTCACGTATTCCATATGCATTTTCAATATTTATTCACAAAAATCACTAAAAACAGGTAGTCTATGTTACTAGAAATTGCAGGACGTGCCGACCATCCATGCTGATCTTTCGTGCATCATTCTCGTGCCTCCCTGACCTTGTCGTGCTCAAGACCCATGTTGGAAGGATTTGCCTTCCAATCGCACTAGCCATTTTACAGACAACCCATTCTCAAAAAACCTCATATAATCCACAAAACCTTATGAGAACATGCTCGATACATTCTGGCATATAGATTATGAACATCCAGAGCATACACATTACCATTCTCATGCATATTAACCCATTTATCAACAAAAATCTCAATAACTCATATTAATCTTCAAATATTCATAAAACCCATCATAAGTGGGATTTCTCATATATCTCATGCATGCCATACTGATTTACTCGTGTTAATTCATTCTAAGCATGCCATTACGGGGAACACGTACAGATTGGTGGTTCACCGACGATTTGCACTTTTTGACAAACTTCGGTGATCTCTGGCGAGCCTCTAGACATCCACGTAACACCAACGATGCCTCTCCTCTGGTAGTTAGACTCCGACAGCGACGTCGGCCGCGGTGGCTCACCGACGGCAACCCCTTCTCTCCCTCACTCTTCATAGTCCTCTCCCACTCCCTCAACTCCTCTCCATCTCGTTTCTTCCTCTCCTTGTTAATAGAAGGGGATGGAAGCACAACTCTCACAAATATAAGGGGATGGAAGCACAATTTTACCACAACCCTCATCTTCTTCCTCTTCCTGGAACCCAACGAATGCTGATATATATATATACTTCCCAAATTTTGATTCTAAAAAATATAAATTTTATTCAAAAATTACAAATAATATATCAAAATGAAGTTTTTTGAGTCTACTTTCATATGGAACAAGAATCATTCAAATCCAACACCCATAACTCAAGATATGTAAGATAGAATTAAGGAAACTCAGACTGGCTTAATAGTGCGACTTAGTGGGTTGCTGATCTTTACACATCCACTGGTACTGCTACAAGCCACAAAAAATTTCAAATAATCTACTGAGTCGAAGGATTCTGAGTGTACTTTCAAATGGAATAAGAATCATTCAAATCCAATACCCATAACTCAAGATATGTGAGATAATAGCAAGGAAACTCAGACTGGCTTGACAGTGCAACTCAGTGGGTTGCTGATCTTTACACAGTACTGGTACTGCTAAAAGCCACGAAAATTTTGCAAATAACCTATTGAAATAAAGAGCTTCGAGTCTACTTTCAAATGGAACAAGAATCATTCAAATCCATCACCCATAACTCAATATATGTGAGATACAAGCAAGGAAACTCGGACTGGCCTGACAATGTAACTCAGTGGGTTGCTGATCCTTTGAGATTCACTGCTCCTTCCATAGCCCACAAAAATTCAGATATAACTTTCCAAGATGAATATCTCGAGGTATGCTACCACATGAAACAAAAATCACTCAAATCCATCACCTAGATCTCAAGATATAAAAGATTAAAGCCTAAGAACCCAAAACAATTAACAGTGGCCATGTTCTACGAAAATCATTTATAAAATCATGTAAAAATGCCTAAAAATTATGGAACCTCCCCCACACTCTAAAATCAACCTTAACCACATATTTAAATCAAAAAATAAATAAATTAAACAAGGTGAGAAAAGTGGTGGGATGTGTACCTTTCTCCTCCCTTTTTTTCCTTCTATTTCTTCTTCCTCCCTTCTTTCTTTCTCCATTTTCTTCTTCTTCCTCAACTTGCCAGCCCTCTCTCCCTTTCTCTCTATTTTCCTTTCCCTTTTCCTCCCTGGATCGGCTTTCTTTCTTTCATTCTTTCTTTTTCTCAGATTCGAGCCTTCCTCTCTTAATTTCATTTTTTTTAAATGTGCATGCATGCCATACCCCTCTCCTCATTGGGCGGCTGGCAGCTCTTGAAATTTTTGTGCACATTTTGCGCAAAAGTCGCCAAAGAGTAGAATAATATCACAGACACAATTTTTCATAAAATAAAACCTGTGTTCGAGGTCACTAATTCCTTTCCTCGGACCCACACATTCTTGTACTACAACATATTAAATTTGACACTCAAGTTTGGGTCATTACAATGAGTGTATGCATGGTTTTTTTTTAAATTTTTATTAACATAAAATTACAAAATATGCTTGTTGAGTTGTACTAGGAATCTACAATGAGGTAAAGTTCTAATAGGTTAGCTTGTCCATATGTTCCCGCCAACCAACCTCAATTGCAACATCATGATCAATTCCATTTAGAGCCTAATCATTTGTCCTTACATTCTGATCCCTAGGCTCTTGCAAACCCTCAACGATGTGAAGTAGATGTGGTTCACGAGAATGAAGAAAGCAATGCATCAAGACGGAAAGTAAGAGGTACTACACTATGTAAGGATATATACAAAATGAAACTTAGAGAACACATTACAATAAATGTGAATGAGCATGAGCAACCAGTTAGTAAAGGAGGAACAAAGTTTAAACGTTTTTTAGGAACATTAGCTAGAAATGGACGTATGTTTCCAATTAATGTTACTAAATGGAAAAAAATTCCAAAAATAAGCAAAGAAGATGCCTAGAGTAAAGTCCTTGTAAGAATTTTTTTTATAAGTGTTATTTGTTAATAATAAGAATTTATTTAAGATAATTTACTATTTAAGTGTTATTTGTTAAAAAAAAGAATTTCTTTAAGATTATTTACTATACAAATTATTCTTAGATGAATTGCATCATTGTATGTAGGATAAATTTGTCTTAAGAAAGGAAGCCAAGGATTGGGTAGTAGCAGATAGTGGTAACAAATGGAGGAATTGGAAGCACCATTTGAAAGACAAATACCAAGGAGGAAATATACCATTAGAGAAAGTAGATGAAGACCGTGTCCAAAGCATTCAATATCAAAATTTGTCCTTGAATGCTTTTAAGGTAGGGTTGCCAAGTTTATTTTTTGAATTATTATTCATAAGCATTAGATATGTAATATGTTTGATTATTGTAAGCAGAAACTTAGTGAAAAGCATACTATAAATTGCCAACATTTGACAACACTACATTATTTTGGGACAAGAAGTTTTGCTAAGGTTGCACAGATGAAAGTAAGAATATATTAGTTTGTACTTTTAATATTTTCTTTTGTAGAGTTTATTTTTAAATACTTTTTGGGCATGGGTTTGTGATTATGTAAGTTTATTTAATTTGTCTTATATGATAGAATTGTTAATGACTTTCTTATATGTATACACTTCACTTCTACCAATTTGAACATACTCATCTAACTTGTATTGTCTTTTCCTTGATACAGGTTGAATTATTGAAGAAGTGAAGATGTTGGTGTAAAGAGACATTGTGAATTAAATTAGAGTTATTTCTAAATATTTGAAATTTAGTCATTGGGTTATTTATTGTTTAGGTTTCTTAATTTTTAAAAAGTGGACTTCAATTTAGTTTAATACATCAACATTTTGATTGTGGATTTCAAATTAATTTGAAATGATTTCAATTTCCAGATTTCTTAATGCATTGTCATTTTAATGATGGATATTTAGATTGTGGTTTTATTTTTATTTATAATTATTTTGGCTCGTTTGAGGGCTCCAATTGCAACAACTATTTTGGATGCAACATATTTTATAGCAGATGAATTTGTACAGACTAGTTCATGATGAAGCAAATAATAACTGCAGCAAGGGTGGATTTTCAGTTGCAAATTCTATGAAGCATAGTTGAAGAACAGGTGGTTTCCATTTCTTTAAAGGAATATGCAGTAGAATTTCTTTGATTGCCTAATATTTTGTAATAAAACTTGAACTCTTCATAATTTTGGTTTTGTTTTTAAAGTAATATTTGCTTCTCCAAAAAGAAGCTACTTATTTAGATTTCTTTAACTTTGATTTTCTAACAAAATAAACAACCTTTAAATCTTAATAGAGAAAAGAATTTGTGTTGTTGAGCCACGAAGGGAGAATATTGCTGATCCTCTTATGGTTTTATTGTCCAATGCAAGAACATAATACTGGAAGAGCCACTCATTTGGTGCCCTCTCCCCTTTTTGTTGGGATTCACTCTTCTCGTGTAATGACCTAGTTTTTAGAAGTGGTACTTTGACGAGATATTTTAATAGAATTCTAGGTCGTTAGACGCTGAGTCCCCTACTTTTAGTGGGAAACACAGCTTCCACATTGTCTTACACCTACATTAGTTGGTTTCAGACTTTTGGTGTGGAGTGGTTTAGGTGCTATGTCGGCCCTCATGAAACTTTTGAGGGTTCACTCTGTCTCTGGTGGGGAATCTTGATTTGCACGAGTCACGTGGACATAGAAGGTCACATGGTCTAGTTTCGTGCTTGCGACTTTCTTTCTTTCCTTCCCTTTGTTCTCTTTCCTTTCCTTCTTTCTTTTCTTTCTTTTCTCTCCCTTGGGCCCCACCCATTCTTCTTTTTCATCTTCATTAAGGAGGGGAGACAAAGAGAGTGAGGGGTGAGATGAGAGAGGGAGAGAGAGAGAGAGGGGGGAGATGGCCAAGATGAGGAGTGTCACCGCCGTCGCTGTGTCGTCGTTGTCGCATGGAGGAGGAGAGGAGTAGCTCGTAGTCAGAGGAGAAGCATCGTCGCTCATCTCGTGTCGCCGCATCTTCGGTGGAGGTATGCACCCCGTAGGTTTTCTTTTGGTTCCAATTTTGAAACATAGGTGCATGGTAGTGTGTTGGTAATTGTAGTAATTTTATTAGAATTTATTATGCATTTGTGGACAATTTATGGCCTTATTTATCATTTGGGTTGAATAGTGTCTCCTTTGTGTTTTCTATTGATTTCTCGAAATCTACTTGATGGATCTCCGTGTGGCTTGTCCCTTTTGGAAGATCTTGTCGAGATCTTCATTTTGATGTATTGTTTGCATGGTTTGGATTGGTGGTTTGCAGGATTGGGCTTTGGGTCTATTTTGGGGTGTCCTATTGTCGCCTGGTTAGCATGCTGAATTATTTCGGTATGCCCCTTTTGCTATAGATTGTTCCCTTGACCCCTAGTTTGGTCAACCAAATTCATTCGGTCTGTCATTTTGAAAGTCTTTGATAATGACAGAATTACTGGTTTGGTCAACCAGACATTTTTGGTTTGCTGAATCTGGGGTTTTCGATCAACCAAGTGGTTTTTGGGTCTACCGATCTGGTGCCCTGAGCCCAGGTTCGATTGATCGTTCCATTTCGATCTGCCGATCCAGGGCCTGAACCTTTATTAAGATGTTTTATGTTTTGATTAATATATATGTATATATATATATATATATATATATATATTTATATATATATAGGAAAAGTTCAGATGAGGACATGTCCTCTTTTTAGCATTTTAAGGACAACACCAAAAAACACATATTAAGGATTCAAATTCAAAATCCATTCCATGGATCTTGATGCACTTCAATTAGATTAGATATAAACAAAAATTCATGTCATT
>JAMKQA010009761.1:0-17345 GCA_024699735.1 Posidonia australis | reverse complement strand
ATATTACTTATATATGACTAATGTGCCTTTGATAAATGATTTTTATATTCAGTACTTGAGTATATCAGATTTTCTTAAGTGATTATTTTGTCAAATAATCAATAGACATTTGTTATCATCAAAATGTATTAAGGATTTTTCCAACACCTTGGTGGCTGCTTATGGCCATAGTTGGATGCTTGGTGTCAGGCTTCCCGACTCACTATGTGCGGTTTTGGACATTGAGGGCCTCGTTTGTGGTTTTCGGTCTTATGGGCCTGATTGTGGGATTTCAAAGAAAATGATTTGCAAAATGAATATAAAAGAATATTATTATAGTTTTGTTTTCTATCGTTTTGTTGGGTACGTGCTGCGTGACTTTTATTACTCACGCTTGTTCTTTGTTGTTTTTGAATTATAGCTACCGACATGCAGTTGGGTTTTAGCATAGTGCATATAGTCCAGAGTCTCGTAGCCGCATACATAGGTTTCTAGTAGTTGATATTTCTATTTAGCTTTTAATCTCTTGTAATTTAATTTGTTTTAAATTATTATGGAAATTTGGGACGTGACAAATCTAGTATCAAAGCCCCAAGTTCATTAGGTTGCACTAGCTTAGGGTGTCCGGTCTAGAGACTCCATAGGTTTGCATGCATGGTAGAGTCTGCACTCGGTTTTCTTCATGGATTTTTGGTTGTTGTTTTGTCTTTGGTGTAGGTGCTTTGCCTTTCTCCTTGCAGGATGCCTCCTCGTGGTCATAAGGGCAAGGCCCCTATCAAGGAGTCTGAGCCTCAAGAGGACGTGGGCAGGTTGAACGCGGTTCGTGCTGAACTGAGGATCTTGGCACACGAGATCTCCCATGCTTTCAACAAGAGTAGTGCTAGTGAGCTGTTGGGTAACCTGTGGCTGAACCAGTTCACGAAGCTTCATCCACTATCATTCCAGGGCAAGGTTAGTGTTGAGGAGAGTGAGGCGTAGCTGGAGAAGGTGGTGAACATGTCGGAGAGCGTAGCGTGTCTAGAGGAGCATTGGGTGTGGCTGGCGACTTATCTACTAGATGGTGAGGCAAATAGGTATTAGAAGTCTGTGAGGCGAGTGAAGTTCCTAAACTCAGTCACTGTTAGCATCTAGTGGAAGGATTTTGAGGCAGCCTTTTATGACAAGTATTTTCTCGCTCATGTGAAGGAGAAGCTTCGCTGAGATTTCTAGAATTTGGAACAAGACATGATGTCGGTGCTCGAGTATGAGACTGAGTTTGCCCAATTGGAACATTTTGCTCCTGCCTATGAATCTGAGGAGGAGCAGGCGTAGTGGTTTCTAGAAGGCTTGAATCTAGGACTATGGTGAAGGTGATGGGCTATCGGTGCCAGATGGTGGAGGACATGGTTGGGATGGCTTATCACTTTCCAATGAAGCATCAGAAGTATCTGGAAAGTTGTCTCAAAGGGAAGGGTAAGTCTTCTTTTACTTTTCGATTCTCTTTCTCCGGTCCTTCAAGTGCCTGTAGTTCAGATAACCTAGAGAAGAAGCAGAAGGGGTGGTCCAATGTTTCCTCTGTTGGCTAGCGGAGTTTTGCTGGGAGTAGCTGAGTTGGCATCAATCAGATAGGGTCCAGTGCTCCTAGTGGGAATCAGTGCTTCAACTATGGTCAAACGGGCCACATCGCTGCATATTGTCCTCATCCTCAGCAGCCTTCGGCCACAGTGGTGTGTTATAATTATGGGAAGGCAGGACACTGACACTTGGGCCTGATTATCTATTTTTAACTGTAAACCATGTAATTAATTGTAATATTGTATAAATGGTTTATTAATGGATAATTTGTTGTTTCTTAGATGTGCGAGATTGTGGTTGGCTTTCTATGCACTGTCTTGTGATTTGGGACCAATGTGGGGTCCGTTTTGACGATGCATAGTTGTCCCGATTTGTGTGCCAATCTTTTCTCCCTTTCTTTTTCGTTTTCTTTTTCTCCACTCTTTTCTTCTCTCCCTCCCTCACGAGCCACCATTCCGTCTTCTTCTTCTTCCCCTTTCCCCACCCGTGCCACCACAACCCAGTAGCCCGTGCCTCGCTGTCACTTCCGACACGATGGACGGCCGGTGTGACATGAGGAGGAGAGGATAAAGAGAGGCAGAGGCAAGCGGAAAGAGGGAAGGTAACCAAGAGAGGAGAAGGAAAGGAACAGCGGCACGCGGTAGAGGAGGTGGTGGTTTGTGAAGATCACCGCTAGAGGAGGCTTCGCTGGGGCGAGAGGGGACTCATCGAGGAGTGAGGAAGATCACCGGAGTGCCATGCGAGGTATGCGGCCCTTTTCCTTCGCTCGTTTACATGCTTCCAATGGATCAAGTTAATGCATGAAAATAGAGATAAAATGCATGTAAAATCGTAGAAAAATAGTAGAATTGATGAGAATGAGTTGAAATGAACTGTGACCTTGCCAGTGGAACCTTGCACGGTACTCCCCTACCAGGTGCGTGGAAGCACTCAAGGAGACCCGATATGGTCACGGCGAAGACGATGAATCTAGACAAGAAGACTAGACTCGGAGACACCAAGGGAAGATGAGAAAGGATAAGGAAAGGAGTCACCACGTAGTCTTTTAATGGAAAGACGAGGAAAACCAAACACATAGGAAAACCATGAAGCAAACAAGATGCAAAAAAACATGTGTGCTCCGTGCCTAATGGATATAATGCACAAATAAATGCGGGCCATAGAAAAGGTAAGGATTCTAGTTACGCATGGGGAAGGGTTTAGGCACCCCCATGTGCCCGAGAAAACTCGGTCTTTCCAGGATTCCTACTTGTCAATGGTCTATTAAATGTGTGCTTGCTTATTCTAAATGCTCATGCTAAAGATGACAGGAGATAACATGCCAAATCAAAGAGAGGAGATGAAATAAAGGAAAAATGTTAATCCGTGGATCAAATGTAGGCATTGAGAATACCGCTTTACTGTACGCCCTTGGGTGATGAGGAAAATCATGAAAGTTGAGAAATTCTCGGAAAGCGTCTTGCAAATCAGCAGAAATTTGGATAAATCCGAGAAAATCAAATTACGGAAAATAATCCTCGTTTCGAGACAATGTCGGCTTTGTTAAGCCTTTTACTGTATGCCCTCGGGCGATGGAAAACCAAATCAAGTCAAAAACATGAAAAGTAGGAGAAATCTGGGAAACAACAAGAAAACAAAATTTGAAACAAGATAGAAATGCGTGTGTAATGTAAGGAAGAAAATGCGAAAAAGTTGCATGAAAAAGTGCAACAAAATGTCCAAAATGCATGTGTGAGTGTAAAAATAAGAATTGCAGGGGCTTTTGTGCAAAAAAACCCAAATTCTGAATGAAAATGGAAAATTTGAAGCCAAATCACCAAAACTACATAGAAAAACACTTTTCATGCAATTCTAGAGAAATCTAGGATCAAATGATTAAATATGTGCATTTCTAGCTTAATTGAAGTTTCCTAGGGGTTAGAATGCAATTCTGCCACTAAAACATGCATTTAATGCAATTCAGTTGAAATTCAGGGTAAAATACGCAAGAAAAAGAATTTAGGAAAGTTTCAGGGGCAAAATAGTAAATTTACCCTAGAAAACAGGCATTCAGTGTGAAATCTGTAAAGTGTGGCGGCTAAAATGCAACTTTACCAAAGAAACAATGCATTCAGAGAAATTCCAGAAAAATATGATTGCAAAATGATTTTAGAAAAAATTCAGGGGTTAAAATGCAATTTAACCAAAAGAATATGCTTTCAGAATGATTCAGAATAATTCAGGGGCTAAAATGCAAAGTAACCAAAGAAAATATGCGTTCTGGAGAGTTTCAGTAAAGTTCAAGGGTTAAATTGCAATTTAACCAAAGAAATATGCATTTTATGTTATTTTAATGAGGTTCTAGGGTTTAAATGCAATTTAACCAGCAAAATATGTATTCAGAAAGGTTTTAGGGAAGTGTAGGGCCTTTCATGCAAAAATATTGGATTAAAATGCATGAAAAGAAACTCCGAGGTTTTTTGTTAAACTTTTAAACCTAGAAAACATTATTTTGAATGTTCAGGGAGCATAATGCAATATTTTCAGTTAAAATTTTATTCAAACGAATTAAGAAAAATAAGCAAGGACCTAAGTGTAACAGTCAAAAAGTTATAGAATTTTATTTAAAGGAAAAAGGTTTCTTTTAATTCTTTAAAAGAAAAGGACAACGGCGGCCGTCGGCGACGGAGCTCCGCCGTCGATGACCGCCGGAGGGGGCTAGTAGAGGCTATCCCATGGTTTGATCTAATATCAAACCCCATGGGAAGCAAGAAGAGGAAGAAGGGAAGAGATCCAACGGCTTGGATCGGGGTTCTAACGTCTGGAGCGAGCTACCCATCCCCCTCACCGTCGGGGCACTCCAGCGACGGCGACAAGGAAGATGGGAGCTCTAGGAGCGACGGCGCGGCGATCCAAAGGTCTTGAAGACTTGGAGAGGCGTTGAGGAGCATCTCCCATCCATCGGGAGGCAAAATGGAGGCTGATCGTGCGATGTGGGGGTTCGCTTGTCGTCGCCGTCGTCTCCTCTAGTGAGCGCAGTTGCTGGCGGGATCCAAAGCTCACGGATCGTCTCTGATGGCTTCGGTGCGTCAGGGGCATTCTGTGGAGCATTTCTGGAGGCTCAGAGAGACGTAGAGGAGCTAGAGGCGCGCGCATCCTCACCGGTTGCAGTCTTCTTCTCCAACACCGGTGATAAAACGGCGTTGTAGACACCCCGATTTTGAGGTGGCTCATAGGTAAACTCTCCAGATGTTGCTTTGGATACGGGAAGCTCAACCACTTTTGAATCCTATCAACCTTTTAACTAGCCAGGTATCATTGCATAAACTGACCACAAGCCCATAGCAAGCCCGTGGCCCAATTGGCAATTCAGATAGCTAGTGGAGATCACTGATGTGGAGCACTTGACTGGAGCACCAAGCAGGAGCACTAAAGTGGCGCACCTAGCTGGAGCACCAAGGTGGCGCACCTAACCAGAGCACCATCCTGGCGCACCAAGCTGGCGCACAGCCACTTTTTAGAGTGTTGACTGTTGGCTTTCCATCTTCCGTGCTTGTAACCCTCACCAGCAGATATTCCCTACGAATCTACGCCAGGCTCTTCGTTTGCGAGGCTGTCTACATCGCATGGGAGTTAATCTTGTGGAACTCTATAAAAAGACCTCCGTTGGCAACCATTTAGCACTCTTGGTGAAGCCATTCACTTATTCCCAGCAACCCTCTCTCGTTTCCTGAAGATATCTTTGCATTCCAGAGCATCCTCAGCCAATCCAAAGCAACAAGGAAGTATTATCTTGAGCCTTCAAGGAGGAAACACCACTAGCAAGGTAAGATCTTTACCCCTCTTTCACTTATCCTTATGTCTAAGCTCTAGATATTACACCATGTAAAAGCATGTAAAAGAACAAGATATCTGATCTGTTAGTAAGCTGTTTTCATGATGTTTTTTGTGATGAGATGATTGCTCCTTCATGTATATTCACAATGCTCCAATGCCATATTAAATTCTACATCATATAATCTCTGTTTTTACATAATGAATCATGATTCATGCAAATACCTGCTATGAAATTAGCTGCAAATATACTCTTTATATGTTCACCATTTACATATGATTGTTAAGTTCATTAGCTCATTGCATGCTCTTTAGAATCTACAATGCAGTATTTTCAGCCATTAACCCATGATCTTGCATGATTTAAGTTCATTAAGATAAATGATAAAAAGACTTTCATTGCTTGTTGTCCATCATGTGTCAGTCTTTTACCATCTGAATAATCAACCTGGCTAAGATAAATCACATTTTTATCTCTGGCATCTGGTCCAGAATCTAAAATCAGACTGTAGTCTGATTCAGATTTTCTGGAGTGCACTACACTAGAGCACCAAGGTGGCGCACTAGGGTGGCGCACCTAACCAGAGCACCATCCTGGCACACCATCCTAGTGCACTAGTCTGGTTAGAGAGCAAATCATCATCTTTGTATCATGACCTGCATGCTTTCCTGGGTTTTTTTGACTTTGATTTTTATTGTGTTGATTCTCTGATATGTCATGTCTTTGCATGCATGATTTCAATCTTGGATGACACTATTTTTAAGTTTTTTTTGCATCTTGCATAATCAACCAGTTGCTGAAATCTGGTGAGCTGATTGCCCCATGAACTCCTGTTTGGGAGGTTCTTATGCAACAACCCATGATCCAAAGCTGGATAGCATTGGCTGACCCTTGTTGTTTTTTTTACTTAGCATAAGGATGGTGTGGTCTTGTGTGAGGCTTACAGCCCTTGAGCACAAGACCCATATTGTGTTTTCATGTTTGGACTTTGATGTATACTCATGTTGCATTCTCTGATGAGTTTGCAAGTTTACAAGATTTTTACATTGCATGGCATTCTGGTTTACTGTCGGATCTATGATTTCATCTGGCACACTTTCCTGACACCCTAGTAGAGCACATAGGTGGCGCACCAAGCTGGAGCACCAGTCAGGCGCACCACACAGGCGCACCAGCCTGTTTTCTGTTGCACGCAGCAGCATTTGGCATGGTATTTAGCATGTTTCCCATTTGGATTTGCTTTTATGGTTTTCTCTGGTTGTCTTCCTAGATATATCAGGAAGACTCCACTTTGTTTTCAACCTTTTTTATGCATGATAGTTCATGTTTTGCCTATAGTAAAGTGAGGATGAAAATCACTTGGTGTTATTAGATCTTTGATCATATCTGTGTAACATCCTTGCACCGGTGCTTGACCCACTACACGGGTGACCTTTTTGAGCATTAGGACACACCCTACAACTCACGCACCACTGTTTAGCGTAAGGCACCATTTGCATGTAGCATTGCATGGCATATCGCCCTTGGGCGTACAAAAAAGGCTGAAAAGCCAACATTTTATATAAATTAACGAGAAACCCATAGAAAAACCGATTTTCGGGCGCCAGAGGGTGCCTAATACCTTTTTCGTGCGTAATAGGGATCCTTGCCCAATTTTCTGGTTTATGACCTTCTTTTCCATTGGCTTTATTACATGATTTGAATGTTTTAAACAGTTTTCCTCGTCTTCCGTTTTTAAATAGACTAGGTGGCGACTCCTGCATTTTTACCATTTGTTTTTAATGTTTTTGTCGTAACATTGCCGACCCTCGCGCATTTGGCCTTTTGCACCAAGCACGAGGTTGTCGCCGACATGGTTACAGGCGTCGACGGCAATGCTCTAGAGGAGGCTTCGGGAGGCAGTGGAGCGGTGCGCTAGGGGTCGGAGAAGCAAGAGGAAGACCAGGGGAAGAAGAGCTAGCACTATGGATCCAGGACCGTGCCCTGGACCAGCACCACCACGTAGGTCACCGGAAAACGACTCCGGCGAGGCTTGGGAGCTCAATTCTGATCAAAGGAGACCTCTAGATCTATTGGAATTGATCCAGGAAGATAGGGGGAGACCTAGGAGAGCATTTTTAACACGAATTGAAGTCAGGAGAGCGTGTACTTGGTTTGGCAATGAAATGGATGATCAGAGCACCGGAAACAGCCGGAGATGGCTGAGATCTCTGGTTTCTCACCTCCACGAGCTTCCTCTCTCTTCCAGGAACTCTCTGGTAGCTCTAGTTGGGAGGGGAAAGGTTTTGGGAGCCCTCCTCTCTCATTTTTTGCAAAAATGCTAAAAGTCCCAAAAGTCTAAAAGTCCCCTTCTACTTGCACAAGGAGGCTATTTATAGGCTTAGTTGGTTGTTATGGCTGGAATGGAAGGTGGTTAGATTTGTTGGAGGTTAGTTAGGAAGTGGTTTAGTTTGTTGGAGATTAGTTAGGAAGTGATTTAGTTTGTTGGAGATTAGTTAGGAAGTCATTTAGTTTGTTGGAGATTGGTTCAGAAGTCGTTTAGTTTGTTGGAGATTAGTTAGGAAGTGGTTTAGTTTGCTGAAGATTGGTTAGGAAGTGGTTTAGTTTGTTGGAGATTAGTTAGGAAGTGGTTTAGTTTGTTGGAGATTGGTTTGGAAGTCGTTTAGTTTGTTGGAGATTAGTTAGGAAGTGGTTGAGTTTGTTGGAGATTGGTTAGGAAGTGGTTCAGTTTGTTGGAGATTAGTTAGGAAGTGGTTGAGTTTGTTGAATTAGTTACATGAGGTTTGACTTTAGGGCTTGGGGCTTGACATAGGATTTGACCTAGGTTTAGGGTTTGGATTAGGGTTTAGTTTAGGTTTAGGGTTTAGTTTTGTATTTAGGTCAGTTAGGTTTTTGCATTGGTGGTTGTTAGAGTGAGGAGTGGTTGTTGGGTTTTGCCTATGCAAGCATATTGGGGTGTCTACAGCTACAGTAGTCATTTTTTGAGCTTCATCCATTTTTGATTTTCATGTGGATTGTATGGTTGATGGTTTAATGAATGGCTTAAGAGCTTTTGAAGTAGACTCATGGGTCTACACCCCATGTTTTATTTGTATTTTATGATACTTGTTTGAGGGGTCCGCCAGAGGCTCCCACTTTCGACGAATGAATGGTCTATCGGCAGGGGTCGTGTACAGAACACGGGAGATTCGACATGCCGAGCTGGGTTCGGCATACGGAATCCCTATCAGTTGGTGCAGGGGCACTGGTTTCGGTAGACCGAATACCTTTGATTGACCAAAACAGGGGGTTTCAGTTTACCAAAGGAATTTGGTTTACCGAATCAATGATTTTCAGTATACTGAATTCTAATTTGGTCTGTTGTTTTCATCCCTTGAGTCATATGAACAAATGGGGAAAAATAATGGAAATAAAAGGTTTTAAATGGACAATGAACATGTGTTAGTGGTGTTTTCCCCATGTAAATGACATGGAGGAATATGAAACCCAAATAAGTGGATTTGGGCATGGTTTTGGGTTTTAAACCCTATAAATGAACAAAATGGTTGATTGTGTGTGTGGTTTCTTGCATGAGACTCAATTGTGATTTTAAAACACATGGTTTTTCATGAATTGAGTTGGGACCCCAGTGGAGGGTCAAGTCTTGCATGGAAAACAGATTCCTGTATGAAAAAAGAATGGAATTGGAAATGGTTTTGAAAAGGAAAGCTTGAAGAGTTTTGAAAATGAAATACTAATAATGTGTTAAGGAAATGCAAGGGTTGGTGTCGACAACGTGGCGGGTGTATGAGGCTCAAATGAAACTAGTTACCAGACACGACTGTGGTTGCCGAGCTTGAGACGGTGTAGGCTAAGCCTGGGTTATTGTACCTAGTTGTTCGGGTCACTAAGCTCGTGACGGTGTAGGCTGAGCCTAGGTTATTGAACCTAGTTGTTCGGGTCATTATGAGTTTTTGGTTATGCCATTCGGGTTGACGAATGTTCTGGCTGCTTTTATGGACCTGATGAATAGGACGTTCAGGCCCTATTTGGATCAATTTGTGGTCATCTTCGTGGATGATGTTCTGATGTATTCTTTGGATGTTCAGACTCACTGGAGGCATTTAAAGATCGTACTGGAGATGTTGAGGTAGCATCAGCTTTTTGCCAAGTTCTCTAAGTGCGAGTTTTGGCTAGAAGAGGTGTCCTTCCTTGGTCACATTATTTTAGGAGATGGCATCATGGTAGATCGAGCCAAAGTGGAAGTTGTGAGCAGTTGGGCCAGACCGAAGACAGTATCTGAGATTAGAAGTTTTCTTGGCCTAGTAGGATATTATAGGAGATTCATCCAAGATTGCTGCACCATTCACCAGACTGACTAGAAAGGAATCACACTTTGCTTGGGATTGGCAGTGCGAGGACAGCTTCAATGAGCTGAAGGCTCGTCCAGTATCAGCCCCAGTTTTGACTTTACCCTCTAGGAGTGGCGGTTTCACGGTATACAGTGATGCCTGTGGAACTGGTTTGGGGTGTGTACTGATGTAGCATGGTAGGGTGGTGGCATATGCCTCGCGCCAGTTGAAGGATCATGAGAAGAATTATCCCACCCATGATTTAGAAATGGCAACTGTTGTGTTCGCCTTGAAGATTTGGAGGCATTATTTATATGGTGAACAGTTTGAGAAGTACACAGATTATAAGAGTCAGAAGTACATCTTTACACAAAAGGATTTGAACTTCAGACAGAGGTGCAGGGTGGAGTATATTAAGGATTCTGATTTTAGTTTGTCATACCACCCAGGGAAGGCAAATGTGGTTGTAGATGCTCTAAGCAGACACACTCATGTCATGGCTAGTCTAATGATCGAGGAATGGAAATTGTTAGAATGGAAATTGTTAGAGGGACTAGTGGAGTGTAGGCGACAGAGACAGTCTCAGGGACCTGTCAGAGTGGTGCTGGCTAATTGTTCTGTTTGCTCGAGGATGATCGAGGCGATTGTCATAGCTCAGCAATATGATTCTTTTGTGTCTGATATCTGGAGGAAGCTGGAAGTTTGTAATGTCCCTCATGTTTCATTTGGGATAGACAGTGGGTTGAGGTACGATTTGAGACTATATGTGCCTCAAATAGAGGAAATCATGAACAATTTATTGGATGAAGCTATCCATCTAGGAATCACCAAGATGTATAAAGACCTGAAGAGGAATTTTTGGTGGCCTGGGATGAAGAAAGAGATTGTTGAGTATGTGGCGAAGTGTGTAACCTACCAGATGGTAAAAATAGAGCACCAGAAGCCCGAAGGGACCTTGCAGCCTCTGGACATTCCAGTGTGAAATGGGAAAATGTGTCAATGGACTTTGTGATGGGTTTGCCACAGAAAGAATGATACAGTTTGGGTGATAGTTGATCGGCTTACAAAATCGGTACATTTCCCGCCAATGAGAGTGAATCTTCCTTTGGCAAAACTGGTAGAGTTGTATGTGGCTGAGATTGTGAGATTGCATGGTGTCCCAGTGTCTATTGTGTCTGACAGAGACACGAGGTTTACATCTAGATTCGGAGGAGCTCTACAGGAGGCTTTGGGACGGTGCTGAATTTTAGCGCTGCCTTTCACCCCTAGACGGATGGCCAGACAAAGAAGACCATCCAGACACTGGAGGACATGTTAAGGGCCTGTGCCTTGGACTTTGGTGGTAGCTGGGAGGATCACTTACCTCCGATTGAGTTTGCATATAATAACAGTTACCACGTTAGTATTGGTATGGCACCATATGAGGCATTGCATGGCAAACCCTGCAGGACACCCACTTGCTAGAGTGAGGTGGGTGAGCGACAGTTAGTTGGGCCCGAGATCGTACTGCAGTACGAGGGCAAGGTGGATTTGATTAGGAAGAGGTTGTTGTCTGCCCAAAGCTGGCAAAAGAGTTATACTGATAGGAGGCAGAGACCTTTGGAATTCAAGGTAGGAGACTTCATATTCCTAAAGGTGTCACCAACCAAGGGTGTGATGTGGTTCGGTAAGAGAGGCAAGTTGAGCCCAAAGTATATCGGATCGTACCAGATTACCAAGAGGGTTGGTGAGGTGTCATACAGACTAGATCTACCTCCAAGGTTGGCGGGTGTGCACAACACCTTCCATGTATCGATGTTGTGGGAGTGCTCGGCTGATGCGTCCCAGGTAATACCAGTGCAGCCAGAGGAGCTGCAAGAGGACCTATCTATGGTTGAGAATGCAGTTCAGATACTGGACAGAAAAGAGCAAGTCCTCAGGAACAAAGTGATTCCATTGGTGTTTGTTCAATGGCAACACCATGGTAGAGAGGAGGCTACTTATGAGCGCATGGTGGACATCTAGAGATAGTACCCCTACTTATATTATTAGAGATGAATTTCGAGGACAAAATTCTTTTAAGGGGGTAAGATGTGACATCTAGGCCAGATTACCCATTTTTAATTGTAAGTCATGTAATTAATTGTAATATTGTATAAATAGTTTATTAATGGATAATCTATTGTTTCTTGGATGTGCGAGCTTGTGGTTGGCTTTCTGCGCACCTACTTGTGATTTGGGACCACTGTGGGGTCCGATTTAAGGATGCACAGTTGTCTCGGTTTGTGTGCATGTCTTTTTTCCCTTTCTTTTTCTTCTCTCCCTCCTTCATAAGCCACCATTCCGTCTTGTTCTTCTTCTCCTTCCCCACCTGTGCCACCACCAGCCAGCGGCTCGTGCCTCTCCATCACTTCCGACGCGATGGACGGCCTACACGACATGGGAGGAGGAGAGGATAAAGAGAGGCGGAGGCAAGCAAAAAGAGGCAAGGTAACCGAGAGAGGAGAAGGAAAGGAAGAGCGGCATGCTGCTGAGGAGGCGGTGGTTTGTGAAAATCACCGGTGGAGGAGGCTTCGCCAGGGAGACAAGGGACTCACCAGGGAGTGAGGAAGATCGCCAGAGTGCCACACGAGGTACGCGACCTTTTTCCTTCGCTTGTTTACATGCTTCCAGTGGATCAAGTTAATGCATGAAAATGGAGATAAAATGCATGTAAAATCGTAGAAAAATAGTGGAATTGATGAGAATGAGTTGAAATGTATGAAAACATAGATATCATGCGGTTAGGATTGAAATTTGTAGGAATATGAAAGATTTTGGGATGAGGGCTACAATAGCCGTTTTTTGAGCTTCATCCCTTTGTGATTTTGTGTGGATTGTATGGTTGATGGTTTGATGAATGGCTTTAGAGGTTTTGAAGTAGAATCAAGGGTCTACACCCCATGTTTTATTTGTATTTTATGATACTTGTTTGAGGGGTCCGCCAAAAGCTCCCACTTCTAGCGAACGAATGGTCTGTCGGCTAGGGCTGTGTACAGAATGCCGGAGATTCGGCATGTCGGGTTGGGTTCGGCATACTGAATCCCTGTCAGTTGATGCAGGGGCGCTGGTTTCGGTAGACCGAATACCTTCGATTGATCGAAATAGGGGGTTTCAGTATACCGAAGGAATTCGGTATACCGAATCAGTGATTTTTAGTATACCAAATTCTAGTTCGGTATGTTGTTTTCATCCCCTAGCCCATGTGAACAAATGGGCATAAATAATGGAAATAAACGGTTTTAAATGGACAATGAACATGTATTAGTGGTGTTTTCTCCATGTAAATGACATGGAGGAATATGGAACCCAAATAAGTGGATTTGGGCATGGTTTTGGATTTTAGACCCTATAATTGAACAAAATGGTTGATTGTGTGTGTGGTTTCGGGCATGAGACCCAATTGTGATTTTAAAACCCTTGGTTTTTCATGAATTGAGTTGGGACCCCAATGGAGGGTGAAGTATTGCATGGAAAATAGATTCTTGCAATGAAAAAAGAATGGAATTGGAAATGGTTTTGAAAAGGAAAGCTTAAAGAGTTTTGAAAATGAAACACTAATAATGTGTTAAGGAACCACGGGAGTTGGTGTCGACAACGTGGTTGGAGTATGAGAATCCAATGAAACCAGTTGCCAGAAACGACTGTGGTTGCCGAGCTTGAGATGGTGTAGGCTGAGCCTGGGTCGTTGTACCTAGTTGTTCAGGTCACTGAGCTCGTGACGGTGTAGGCTGAGCCTAGGTTATTGAACCTAGTTGTTCGGGTCACCAACGGTGTAGCTAAGCCTACGTCGTTGTACCTATTTGTTCGAGACATCGATGGGGAGTCAGACAAAGACGTATCCCCGTGCATATATGAAAAAGATTAAGGCTAGTTGGTCAGGGCAGTGGCATCCCGCACGGAGAATTTCACCGCAGCAGTGCAAGGAGGTAGGGTTAATGATGTCCTTGCCTACTACCTGTGTTCCTGGTTACCCCTGATCACGGTAACATCAGTAAAGAAAAGTGGAAATGAATAAGTGTAGACACCCCAATTTTTTCGATTTTGCAGAATAGAGATGTGGTGGCTGAGCTCGAACCCTGATTGAGCCCACTTGGGCCCATTTAAGCCCATTTGATCCATTTGGACCCACCTAGGCCCACATAGGCCTATGGAGGCCCATGAAGCTCACAAGGCCCACATAAGCCCATTGAGCCCAAAGCCCACAATGGCCCACCATGAGCAACTTAGCCCATTCCTCACATTATTTCTCCCCCTCCACATTTATTAACCATTTACTCATTTTTTACGAAGATTACATGAGATATTCCCTCTGAACCCATCCTCTTCTTCACCAATCTCCCACGAATTTAGCCTCAAGTCATCCTTCCTTACTGGGCTCACCCTCCAGATCGTTTCACCACCAGTCCAGTAAGCCAGCAGCTCCCCAAGCTACCTCAACCATTGGATCAACCGCCGACAGCCACTAGATGTGCCGCTGCAAGCTTGGACCGCCGTTGGCCTCCGTCGGCGCACAAGGGGACAGACCGGAATGCGTGGGGAATAGTCGCTGGCTGTCTGCTGAGCTAGCATAATGGCGGTCGAAGTTGTTGCCATTCTGTTACAGTGTTTGAGTTCACCTATAAATGGAGAAGCAGAGCTCGCGACGTAGAGAGGATTTTTCAGAACTTTTGCTCCACCGCAGAAGACAATTCAAAGCGAGAGAGAGAGAACCAAAGTGCCAGAGCGTGAAGCAGAGGAGCGGAGCCAGTCATCGTTCCAGAGCTCCGACGAGGCAACTCCAGCCAGGTACACACAGATCCTCTCTTAATTGTCTGAATTGTAGATCTCTACGCCTTCCTTTTCATCCTGGAGTGTTTCCAAGGGATCCAGAGTGATCCCTTGGCTAACGAAGCTCTGCCGTACCCCGCCGCCACAAAACTCCGGTGACAGAGGTCGGGGGGGGGGGGAGTCCAGGACGTTTCCTGGACCCCCGAGTCTTCTCTCCTCCTCCTTTGGTCTTCCCGGAGCTCGCCGTGCCCCGCCGTTGCCATTCCGCCGCTCCCAACAACCCACGCGACGCCCGCTGGAATAGCGCTCTGATCCTGCCATCGCTGGAGAAGACGACGGGATCCAGAGCAACCTCCAGCCTCCCGCGCCCCTCCATTGGTCCGGACACCATCCTTCATGCCCCGTAAGCACTCCCAAACATCTGGATCCACGCTGCGAGCCCCCGATCGTCCCAGCAAAGCCGCTCACCGGAGGAAGCTGTGGCGACAACGGTCAGGCCACCACCTCGCTCAACCAACCTTCACGTCGCTCCGGAAGGGTCCCTGCAGCATCCCGTAGCCACCAGGAGCCTTGGAACACCGCTCCGTAGCCTCCGGAGAGCTCCTTCTTCCCCGACGCCGTCGCCGGAGCACCTCGACGACAAGGTAGGTGGGAGGCCCGTTCCCACTGCTTAATTGTCCATCCACTCCGTTGGATGTCTTCCTCTCCTCTCCTTCTTGCTTCCTGTGGAGTCTGATCTCATATCAGACCACGGGAAGGCATGTTTGCCTCCCTCTAGTGGTGGTCGGCGACGAGCTCCATCGCCGGCGACCGTCGTCCCTTTTTTTCAGTTTTAAAAACATTTAAACTTTTATTTTAAATAAAGTTTAGAGTTTATGTTTTTCTTGCAAATAGGTCCTTCTGGAATTACTTTCTGGTCCTTTAATTACATATAGGTCCTGCAATCAATTTTCTAAAATATTTCGAATAAAGTTTTAACTGAAAATATTAGATGTTTTACCCTGAACAATTAAAATAATGTTTTCTGAGCTTAAAACTTTAATAAAAGCCCCTAGAGTCTTTGAAACATGTTTTCTTTCAAACATTTTGTCAAAAAGACCCTGCATTTTCTTAAAAAGCTTCCTACAAGTTCATTTTCTCTGTGAAAATTACATGTAAGACCCTACACTTCCTCAGAATGTTTCTGACAGTTCATTTTACAGTGAAAATTGCATTTAAGCCCTGGCATGTTTCAAAAACTCTCTGGATAGTTGTTTTTGTTGGTAAAATTGCATGTTAGCCCTCATACTTCTCTGAAACTTTTCCAAAAGTATGTTTTCATTGGGAAAATTGCATTTAGACCCCTGTCTTTTACAGAAAACTTTCAGAAGGCTTATTCTACTGTGAAAATTGCATAAAACTTCCTGACTTTGTTTTAAAGCGTTTTAGAAACATTTTTTCATGGTTTAATTGCACTTTTACCCCTATTTTCTTCTGAATTATTCCTGAATGCTTTGGTTGCTGGGTATTCTGCAGTTTGCCCTGTGCTTTATTGTAATTACTCTGATTTGCTGTTTTCAGGGGTAGAATGATTGTTTTGCCCCTAAATCATTTTTGAGTATTTTCCATGCTTTTTTATCCAGATTTTGTGCTGAATTGACATACATTACATGCATTAGTGGGTAAGTTGCATTTTAGCCCCTAGAGAACTTCATTTTGCACTAGGGAGCATATTTGACCTCAGATTTCTTCATGCATGCATGGAATGTGCTTTCCCATGTGTTTTCGCTAATTTGGGCTTCCGGACTTCGACTTTCCTCAGATTTGGGGTTTTTTGCACAAAACCCCCTACATTCTTCAGATTTGCATTCACATCTACATTTTGCATACTTTTCACATCTTTTTGCATGGATTTTTCTGTCTTTTTTTCCTTGCTTGGTGCACACTTTCTAGCTATGTTCCTAGCTTAGTCTTTACCTCGTTTTCTGGGTTTCCCTCGGTTTTCCATAGTTTTTCACTTATTTTGGTTTTCCATCGCCCGAGAGCGTATAGTAAAAGGCTTACAAAGCCGACATGGTCCCGAAACAAGGATTATTTTCCCCTTTTTGATTTTCTTAGATTTCTGCTGTTTTGCGAGACGCTTTCCGAGAATTTCATGATTTTCACGATTTTCCTCATCGCCCAAGGGCATACAGTAAAGCGGCATTAACAATGCCTACATTTGACCCTCGGATTAACCTTTTTTCCTTTGATTTCACCTCTCATTGACTTGGCATGTTTTCAGTCACATCCATGCATGAGCATATAGAATAAGCAAGCATACATTTAGCAGACCATTGACAGTAGGAAACCTAGAGAGACCAAGTTTCTCGGGCGTATGGGGGTGCCTAACCCCTTCCCCATGCGTAACCAGAATCCTTAGCCTTTCTCTGGCTTGCATTCATCTTGCATTATCCATTAGGCACGGATCACACACGCATCTTTGCATCTTGTTTATTTTCTACCTTTTTTGTGTTTTCTTGGTTTTCCTCGTCTTTCCATTAAAAGACTAGGTGGTGACTCCTTTCCTTATCCTTTTGTTTTCCCTTTGGTGTTTTCAAGTCTTGTCTCTTCCTCCGGATTCACCATTTTCGCCGTGATTGTATCAGACCTCCCCGTGTGTTTCCGCACACCGGAGTAAAGTTTGGTGAACCACGCCCAGGGGTTCCACTGACATGGTCACAGGAATTGGCGACTCCGCTGGGGATAACCAGATTCTAGCTTTCGTTCTGGTTTCCCTACTTGTCTTTGGTTTGTTTGCATTATGCTTGCTTGCTTGATATTTGCTTGTACATATTTGACTGAGCATGCCTTTTCCATTTTTTACACTGTTGCTATGCCACTGCACATGCACATGATCT